>CAMXCT020003681.1:15000-57202 GCA_947184155.2 Cladocopium goreaui | reverse complement strand
TTAAATAACCAGAGGGTATATTAAAAGCCAGATTCTACAATGGTGACCATCGCCTCCAGGCACTTGGTGAGCAAGTGCAGAGGCGCCAGAATGCTGTTGATGTTGAACCTGGTGGTCAACATACGACATCGGAGCTGGCTCCCAAGACATCTGAGCTGGGATCTTACCATCACCAACTGAAGTTGGTGGTGACTTAACTACTAGCGAAGGGTTTAAGTCACATCAGTTGGGCAGAAGTCACATCAACCCCATGTAACAGCGAGTTGGAAGAAAGTCACATCAACTGGGCAAAAGTCACATCAAAATATCAAAATCCCAATGGCACACCGGCTTTCAAGGAATGTTGTTATATCTCCAAAAATGAAGAAAACATTGCGCACACTGAGGTATTCACATATGTTTAAACTATGTTTTCAAAGGATATATTTAGGAATCACCATGGCACACGGCCTCCCAGATCTTTAACTTTGTTTCCTAACAAACATAGATTTCCATGTAATAGCTATGGGCAACATCATCATATCAACAACGTTAAAATCTGAAAACCCAGTGGCACACCGCTGTCAACATCCGCTTCCGCTTGAATGTTTCATAAGTTCTACCTTCTGTAAACATTCCCTCTCTCTGCTGGCGTCTCCCGCCCGTATCTCCCGCCAGCGCCAAACAAGGCGACCGAGACTGTAATTTTCTTTTTCGGCAAAATGTTTGCACCAGCGGCAGCAGCAGCAGGAGGAAGCAGCAGCAGCAGCAGGAGGAGGAGGAGGAGGAGAAACAGCAGCAGGAGGAGGAAGAAGCAGCAGCAGCAGGAGGCAGCAGCAGCAGCAGCAGGAGGCAGCAGCAGCAGCAGCAGGAGGAAGCAGCAGCAGCAGCAGCAGGCGGAAGCAGCAGCAGCAGCAGCAGCAGCAGGAGGCAGCAGCAGGAGGCAGCAGCAGGAGGCAGCAGCAGGAGGCAGCAGCAGGAGGCAGCAGCAGGAGGCAGCAGCAGCAGCAGAAGGAAGCCGCAGCCGCAGCAGCAGCAGGAGGCAGCAGCAACAGCAGCAGGAGGCAGCAGGAGGCAGCAGCAACAGCACGGCCCCAAAACAATGAAATCGTCCAATTACTAAAAGTTGTGGTGATGCCAAACTTGAACTTTTTCCAGGCGCACGGTCTCCCGATACAACTTCTACGAGCTGATACGACTTAACGCTAGGGCTAGTAGGGTCAAATAGAATCATGTCAACAAAACATTGCGCACAGCGATGAAAAAGTGTTCGAATCAATAACCTATCAAATAAAGAACTATCAAAATCTATACGAAACACTGCGCGCACGCAGGTGTGATACGACTTCAGGTCGATTGATACGACTTAAGCCTAGTGGTCGTATCTTGAAAAATGATGGAGTTCGTCAATGGGAAGGATGACATCCCATATATGAAATGGAAAATAAAAAATGTTTGAAACCACCAACCAGCCAACCATTGAGATTCATGGGGATTTAATCATCAACCTGGCTATTTTATGTTATATTACCATCGAAACATCGGGCGCTAGCCATCGACAAAATGTAATTCACTGTCGAACAAATGTGATTTCACCAGCCACCAAAATGAAATTCAACATCGAAAAAACTGACTTCGACGACACAAAAATTTGGATGTCACCATCTAACAAATTAATTCAAGCATTTCACCTTTACAGAAATTGGGATTTCATGCACAATAAAATTGGTGTCACCATTGCCAATCTTAGATACCCTGCAAAAAATAAAATTCTTTGCTGGTAGATATTCCCATTAATACCAAAAGACTAAAGGATTAGTTTGTATCCATGTAAGATTGAGCTAGTCACTATGGGAAAAACCTCGATTTCTCCAACAAAAGACGACCGAAATCGCTATCGAAAAGCCTTCATCCTCCATCCCAGCCCTGGTCGGGAGTTGGTAGTTTCAACCCGAGGCGGGCTTTTCCATGTCTATGTCAGTTTTCCAAAAATGGTATAATCAACACATGGAAATTGTTGAATAGAACCCATATAATATTATATATATAATATGTGTATACATAATATGTATATATATATGTAACAACTAACCAGCTGATATAGCTGTTCCTTGTATTTCTGCAGCAGCCAAGGGATTGCCAAGGGATTGTTTTTAAAAAGTGGCCAAGGAGCATTCGCATGGACTTCACAATCTTAATGAGCCGAAACAAGCGCAGCATTGCAAAGTCAAAAGCATCATCACGGGCTGTCAAGATGACCAGGAACTCAAGTACCTGCTGAGTATGGCTCAGATGCTGAGGACGCGTGCATCCCAGTAACTGCAGATGTACCCTCTGGTTATGTCAAAATAGCTATTGAAAATTGCCATTTATAGTGAGTTTTCCCATTAAAAATGGTGATTTTCCATAGTTATGTTAAATTACCAGAGGGTAACTGCGGAAAGGATGACGATTCATGAATCTGTAACTGGGCTTTCTCCTGATTTATCATGGTTTATCCATAGTTTAACCATGATTATCCCACATACAACCGGCTTCTGCCATGGCTATTGACCACTTATCAGCCAATGGATCAAATGCTTGGGGCTTGCGTCAACGGGATCATCCAAGTTGTGGATGGTCTGAAAATTGGATGCCCCATAAATCCAACGCTTTAAAATATAGTTTGAATATGGAAAACTCATTTGAAGCGGGATGATCCACGCCAAAATATTAAACATTGCAAGGATTGTTTGAAACTGTGGATTGTTTGAAAAACAGATGTTCCCCAGTTAACAATATCTTCATGGCATATTCCATGTATAACTGGATCAATAAGGTTCATTAACCATATATCAACCATATATTAACCATATATTAACCATATATTAACCATATATTAACCATATATGAACCATATATTAACCATATATTAACCATATATTAACCATATATTAACCATATATCAACCATATATCAAACTATAGATCATTTGAACATGGCTCTGTCGGTGTATCCATCGGTTGCCCGACGACATCACTGGACCTCATCCGACCTCCAATCTCGGAGGTTGCCGGTGTTTCACACCCAGCGGTCGTGACGAAAATAAGATGAACCATATTAGATATATGGGTTAATATATGGTTGATATATGGTTAATATATGGTTAATACATGGTTAATATATGGTTGATATATGGTTAATATATGGTTGATATATGGGTTAATATAGGGTTGATATATGGTTAATATATGGTTAATACATGGTTAATATATGGTTAATACATGGTTAATATATGGTTGATATATGGTTAATATATGGTTGATATATGGTTAATATATGGTTGATATATGGTTAATATATGGTTAATATATGGTTGATATATGGTTAATATATGGTTAATATATGGTTAATATATGGTTGATATATGAGTTAATGAACCTTATTGATCCAGTTATACATGGAATATGCCATGAATATCCCCTGTCGCTGGAAATGTCGTCACGCCCAAGTCTGCTTCCAAGCAACGCAAGAGATGCCAACGAACAGATCTAAATAACCTCGTGTCGGCATCAAAAATTTGTGGACCCCCAGTGTACTAGTAATAGCGAAAATAATCATGCTAGTAACATGGACTGTCATGAGATTATGCAGTAACATTAATAATTAACATTTAAAAAAAAAAAAACATCCACCCAAATTGTCAATGTTTTTGCAACATTGGGAGGGAGATGAGTAGTTCGAAATGATCAAGCCCACAATGGTTTCGACCATAGTATGTGTACAGGGAAAAACCTTCTTGGAAGGGACAAAAACCCTGCGCAGAATGGGAAACCACAGCCTCATGCGGCACTGGCAATCCAAGTGCTGTCTATGCAGCTGTAGTCTCGCCAAAAAGAAAGGAAGCGGTATGGAGGGAGTCTAGTTACTAGTTCTGAGGATACACAAGCCATCTCAGACTTGTACAAAAAAAATGCGATTTTTGCAGGACTACAACAGTCTCTCTGTCATTCAAGCAATGGAACATCAGTGGTCACTTGAAGCCCGTGAGCCTCTTCGATGGATCAAACATGGACAAACGCCACGAGAGACAGCTGGAACCAGTGGATCACCAACAGATCCAAAAACCGATAATTCAACCGATCCTGGTTGGTGGTAAAACAACCAACCCCTCTGACAAATGATGGACTTAAAGTCAGTTGGGATGATTATATATTCACATCTATTATAGAAAGTCATTCAAAATTCCATGGTTCCAAACCACCAACATCCGTGAGATTCCAGTGAATCCCAGCATGTAAAATCCATGGCATCCAGGGGGCTGACCCAAGATCGCCAAAATCTCCAGCCCGACACGTAGCACCGGATGAAGAACTGCGATGCTTTTTCAAGAGCCCCAGCTGCGAAGGTGTTGGAACTTACGAAAGACGATTTTCTTGTTGGCTTTAAAATGACATTATATATATATATATAGGTAATTATATATCATTACATATCATATCTCTTATCTATAGTCATTAAGGGTTATACAAACTATATAGTTATGTTGTATGGCTCGTGAAAAACATGGATGCCTTGATATCCTGGCCCAGTGGTTTTTCAGCGAACCCACGTTGAGGTGGTCAACAAGGTCTTGATTTGAAATCCTCCAGGAAACTGAAAAAATATCTCGATTTCATGGCCCAAAAGCGTGGGTTTCATAGTTTTATAATTTGCCAACAATCAAAAGAACACCGTGAAACACATATAAAAACATTGTGTTTTTCATATGTTTCAATGGGAATGACCAACCAATCGGTTGTGGCAATTTCATGCAATTTCTGCACCAAGGTCACTCCATAGTGACGTCCCGGGCTCCGTGTGTTAGGCGAAATTCACCCGGGCCACGGTGGATTCCCCACTTCAACGTGGGCTCCAGCCCTTTTTTAACCAGCGGATTAGCATTTAACGGAATCATCAACCAAACTGCGAGAAAGGGTACAATACCACCCATTTTTTCGCTATGTATTGGGTATAGTTACTATAGTTGGGGATTGTTTCTGGATGTTTCTGGCTTGGGGTTTTTGAACCCCCAAATCTGAGCTGTTGCTGTTGCGCTTGCTGTGACAGCGAATGACAGGACTGACCATGGACTTTCCTCCATAACTCGGAAGTTTGCGAGCTAAACTTCGTTTGAGGAATGGTATCTCATTTATGATACCCATAAAAAGTTATGGAGATACCCATAGATATTTATTGTATCCCCATTTATGGTCTCCCATTTATGATATATCATAAAAATTTATGGTATCCCCATTTATGATATCCCAGATATGTATCATTTATGGTATCCCATTTATGGTATCCCGTTTATGATATCCCCATAAATATCGTAAAACATCGTAAAACCCATTGAGCCCCCAATCGGCTCATCGGTTTTTATGCCACCTCGAGAGCGAAGATGGCGGCGAAGACCAAATCACCAACCCTCAGTTGACGTTGGCAAATGGCGAACCTGTGGTATATTACATGTCCAGGTATGACAACTGCGTATACATGTATAAATTCATTTTTATTCATATGCATGTATATATATATATATACATACAGAGTATTTATATGTATTTATATATAGTAACCCCCAAATTGATAGAGATGTAAGTCTTGCCGCTGGAGAGTTTTACAGCTATCCCGTTGATTATGGTTGTCTGGTGTCTAGTACATCGAAACAAGTTCATCGTGATCCTAAAAAGAAAACCAGCAAACACACAGTAAAGCGTCTTAACAGAACACCCCCAGAAAAATACATCACCAATACAGGAGTCCTACATGCAAATATGTAAAGAAACACTGAAACAATTGTGTTACCTGGTGTAACAACATGTATGTAAAATCTGTCAAACCTTAAGCACGTCTGAAGACTTCATAACGAACTGAATTTGGCCGAAATGTGTATCTGCGGGACGTTTTTTGGAATCATCGGAACTCCTCTGCCACCAAAAAGATCTTACAGAATTCACATTGGGCTCCCTCCACCCTTGGATAAGGGCAGCATCTCTTTGGCATAAAGGTAATGTTTTTAAAGTCGTGTGTAACTGAAACAAAAAACAATTGTATACGGTATACGAGATACATCAGTAGATAATATTGTATTACGTGTATGTATATAATTGTACACGACATGAATCTGTAGATCATTTATATATGTATATGTATACATATATGTATATATATATGTAAATGATATATATGTGTAAATACATGTAGCGGTCATTTAGCGTGCTGATAAATATCGACATGCCAGGCAGAATCAAAGACAGTATTACAAGTACATCAATCACCCTCTGAAACATATCATACTGTGGACGGTTGCGAAATCCTGCACCAGTTGATAGGTGGTAAACATTGCATGATGTATAGGCTTTCAAGATGTTTCAACCATCCTTTTGGTGATGCAGGATTTCATCCATCCAACAGTATGGGCTACCTTTCATTTTTGGGATGGCACAGACCCAATCATCAGAAACTGCATGGCCTCCAACTCAGAGTTGGAGAAAGACCCGGCCAGGGTTCCTGCGAAAAATATGCATCCAACTTAGGAAGTGGTGAGCATAACCCATATATCACCTCATATTTGCCAAAAAAAAAGACGGCCCTCGATAACACCCCACCCATCCCACAGGGGGGCGTGGGGGTAAGCTACACCCTACATCACTCTGTTTATCACTGCCCATAAAGTACCTTTATAGTAGCCATATGCTAGTTATATACTATCAAGATCTCATATGCTATACATACGTTCTAGCCACGTACTACCTATACACTATCTACATGATACCTCTATAACACCTCACCCATCCCAAAGGGGGGGGCACGGAGTATTGCGCCACATGCTAGTGACACACTATCTAGCCCCCACCCATCCCACAGGGGGGTGGGGTGTGTAAACTATATCTTACATAGAGCCTCCTACATACAGCGTACATACAGGACCATAACCATAACATGAGGGGGTGGGAGGGGTTGCTGGCCTGAACCATATATGCATGATTTATGTATGTGTATAATACTAGACAAAACAATACAATACAATACAATATAATATAATATAATATATATACAATATATAAAATATAATATATATATTTTATAAAATATATAATATATATAATATATATATAATATATTATATAATATATATATAATATATATATATGATATATAATATATATAATATATATAATATATATATAATATAATATATATATATATATTATATATATATCATATATAATATATATATATAATAAAAAAATATATATATAATATATAAAATAAATATAATATATAATATATAATATATAATATATAATATATAATATATAATATATATAATATATAATATAATATAATATATATATTATATAATATATAATATATATATAATATACACAATATATATATAACATATAATATATATATAATATATGGTGTATATATAATATAATATATATAATATATACATAATATATATATATAAACAAAGAATATATATATTATATATAATATATATGGTGTATATATAATATAATATATATAATATAATATATATATATACAATATAATTGTATTGTGTTATATTAAACTATATTATATTATATTATATTATATCGTATTATATCATATATATTATATATGATATATATAATATAATATATATATATGATATACAATATCTGATATATATAATATATATATATGATATATATGATATAATATAGATATGTAATATATATATGATAGATATAATATATGATGTATATATATAATAATATATAGCATATATGTTTGACTATGGATATTCCATGACTTGGTGAACTAAGATGGCTATGACCAACCTTTCTTTAACCGCAGGCAGTCCAAGCGGCAGAAATGTCACTGTCCATGAGCTCGACCTGCTGGTTCATCCCAATGTGACATACCCACATGATAAAATTATAAATCCGATACAACTGGGTGTTGAGTATTGGAATTGCATTGGCTGAATTGGATCTATTATGATCTATTCCATTTGAACTTCCGAGTTGGGGGCAGTTCATATTATGCTGTGTGTACGATGGACCTTGATGTACTATTTAAAAGTTGACCATTTCCCATTTCCTCTCATATTTAAAACATGACATGTTAAAACACTCCCCCAGAAAAAAAAAAATGAAGCTCCCCCAGAAGCCCATTGATACTCCTTTTGGTGGTTTCATTATTAAATTCTTTGAAAATTTTAGCATGAAATCCCAAGTATTCATGGGTTTTACAGCCCCGAAGTCTTCTTTTCAGCGAAAAAAAATCATCCATTTCTCCAACTTCACAGTCGTGGTCCAGTAACGGAGACCCAAGCTCCATTGCCATTCCGATGACTTGCCTTGGTCATCTGTGGCGATGGTGGATATCCCTTTTTGAGATACCCTCTGGTAATGACGAACGGACCAAAACACTTTGCGAACTGGAACATATCACCACTTTTTATGGGTATATCAACATAAATCATCGAACTAAATGGGCCATGTTCCTTCTAGCTATGTCAAATCGAAAGGGTAATGGGGAATAGTCCGGAATAGTGGGATAACCTTCAATAACCATCCCAATGGTGAATGGGGGCCTCCTTTGGCAATTGCTCAATGGAGCCCATGGATGCCAGCAGAGAGCCCAAAAGGGCGCCAACCATCTGATATCTTTATATAATGTGATATATATATATATACAGTATATATATATAATTGTATATATATATAATTGTATATATCAGGGACAATCATGGAGTATAAGGATTTTTTGGCCAACAAACATGCAGGCATTATGAGGATCTCATGGGAATGATTACTTGGTCCCTTGTAGGACTACCAGTTCATGGAACCATGTACACCAAGGGCCGTGAAAAAGGAATAGGATAATTACCCGATTACCCTCTGGTAAACCAATATAGCCATGGAAAATATCAATGTTTTAAAAATGTTCGCTGCAACCCTGACATTGCGCCGCGTCTGACTTCAGGTGGCTATGAAGATAAAGTTGATGTTATTGCCCCAATCAACATATTGTTCATAGGTGGTGGCGAATTTTTGATCCCTCATGAAGATAAAGTTGATGTTATTACCACAATCAACATGTTGTTCAGAGGGGGTGGCGAATTTTGACACCTCATGAAGATAAAGTTGATGTTATTACCCCAGTCAACATATTGTTCAGAGGGGGTGGCGAATTTTAATGTGATGATGATCATGATGTGATGATGTGATGGTGGTGGTGATGATGATGATGATGATGATCATGATCATGATGATCATGACGATTGAAAGTGTGGAGCAACGTCCGGGTTGGGGGGCGAAAATGTTTAGTAGGTAAATCAACTATAAATGGGCCATTGTCAATGGCTATGTAGCAAATTACCAGAGGCTGCTCAAGATTGGCAGCTACACCCAACAAGCCGGGAGCCGTACTCATGACCTGGGGTAAACAGCTGTTTCCGCTGCTGTCCAAAAATAGGTCATCCAAAGATCGATAAATTGTCGGTGGTTTCTATCCCATAATAATCATCCTCATGATATCCCCTTATAATCTATATGTATATATACAAATTGTCCTCACTATTGGTGGGTATATCACCATAAATTACATAAATTACATTAAAATACGATAAAATACCCATAAACACCCCTTGATCGCCGTATGTGTGGGGTAAATCCGTGACCAATTTCTTTGCGTTCGCTCATCGGATTTAAGCCCGGAGACAAGCGCATGGCAATCCAGAGCACATGCGCAAGGAGAATGCCTCGATTCGTCTATGGGTTGGTTGATGCTAACCCCCATGGAAGTAGATGTTGGTAGGGTTTTATTAGTACATAATAAAGGGTTTATATTAGCAGTAACCTCCATAAATTTCCTGCAAGTATTTCCAAAAATGTTCATAGGAGTTGTTGATTTGTCTCTATTTTTGGGTTTGAACGGACAATCTGCAGGAAACTGTGATCTTTACCCTGAAATTGGTGGCTTTGCGACGTTCTATTCATCCAGTTCTCTTTTAGGAAATCATCTGAGGTTTGAACACTCAAGATTTATGCAGATTTCGATGATAAAAAATATTGAACAGAAACTATCATTGAAGAAATGTATGAAGATCAAGACTGCAGATTTATGATGTCCACCCCTGCATGAATAGACTGCGCTTGATCAATGCCCTAATGTTTATCTAATTTGCAAATAAAATGGATCCCCCAGTGAAACAGCCCAGGGGTCAACATTCATCTGTGGTTGACGCGATGCATTTACTGTACCACCGTGCCGTGACCACCCACGTCGAGTTGCCATGAAAACTTGATGAAAGGCTCCGAGGTTTGCTTCCGAATGGTATGAGTTTGTGACATACCAAGCCAAGACTCGACCAAAAATCATCCCTAAGCAATGTGAGTAGGGACATCCGTGGACCCACACTTTTCGTGTTTTTTTTTACCTGGACTATTCTGTATTCTATGAATTAACTGTATTATATAATTATATAAATTCTAGATTATGATGATAGTTTGATTTTTTTTGATGTACATGTACAATACAGTATATAATCATATTGTATCATATTGTGTATATAATTGTATATATATATAGGATATGCCCAATGTAAATCATCCATCCACGGTTTCTGGCGAGCCGCTCACCATGGCGATCTCGAAGAACTTGGACTGGAGCCACTTGCGGCACCTTGGGAGAAATCGTGGGGAAATTTCCAGCGCTTGGGGTGGGAAGTTGGGGTGGGAAAATCCACCGGAAAGCCATGGTTTTTACATGTTGTTACCATATGTTACCATTAAATATAGAGGTTTCCTGTGAAAATGAAGCCTAAAAATCCCGTAAAAAACCAATCCACCATTGGCAATGGTGACGGTAACAGCATGGTGATGCCAAGGACAATGCTGCCAATGATGATGCTACGAATGAGGAGGATTACATACTCAAAAGTTGGATGGTTGAGCCGGTTGGGCCAAGCAAGCCAAGTCGAGACACCGGAGGCACCGAGGAAGAACGGAACCTGTCAGTTGTGACAACTGGAGAGCTTCAGAAACGATACTGAAAAAAAAAATGTATGAGTTTACCCAATCATGAAATCATGGTTCGACCCTGATTGTATATGGTTTACGGATGTTTGCAAAATCCAGAAGTAGACAACAGGTGGGTACAGTATGGTACAGTATGGTTTATATCATGATCCATGGGGTTCACCGAAGTGGAAAGTCAAGTGATTCGGCTTGACACAATAACTGCCTTCACTTGAGGATTGAATCCTGGGTCTTCATCATTCCATGCCAATTTTGATGGTCAAAATCACCAAATTTCTAATTCATCCTGGTTGTTGTAGATCAAATGACACGTTTTCATGGAAAACAACGCGTTTAAACAGTTTGATCATGAAAGCATTATCCTTGCCATATCCCAAATTTTACTGCTACATTCGCAAAAAGTTTGCCCTTTGAACTCCCACTTTTTCATACTTTTTGAGGGTCAGCGCCAAAAAAAATCCACCCACAAAGACAAGGTCACGAATTCTGACTCCATGTTTGGCAAATTCGGGGAATGGCAAGTGGTCAAAAAAAAGCCTTCTAGAATTTCTAGATTACCCCCCATGGTTTTGATGTTAATTTATATCATTTATAGAATACAACACTGTAGATCTGCCGTAGAAACCATGGTTTCTCCGTTAGTCACCGTTAGTCCAATGGTCGATGGTCCAAGTAACCGGTGTCATCCCGGGATTCCCAGAGACTTAAGAGACTATCAGCACGGATGGTTTCACCTGGAGCTTCTGATGGCTGGGTGGACATGGCTGGGACATACTGGGACCCTGGGGAAATGCTTCAAAAAACGCTACCAAAAAAAAAAAACAACGCGAAAATGGTCAGAAAGAACCTGAAAGGTTGATCAATATTGGACATGTCGATCACAAGTGATGACAAATTCTATGTCGTAAATCTTACCATCACTATGTCACTATGCGCATCAAATTGACCACTACTATCACAGCATGAATTTGCGTCACGATCATCTTGCTGGTGTCCAGTTGGGCCAACTGGGGTACCCAGGACCCAGATAGATGTGCCATCAGGTCAACCTGAAAAACTCCGACTCCAACGGCAAACGTAACAAAACTATATTATAAAAATGTATAATAATAGTAATAATATAGTAATAGTTTTGTAATAATAATAATAATAGACTACCTCTCATAGCAGCAATACTCTTGATTATTCAAGATTGTTCATACTAATAGTGGTATGCATATGATGTGATAACTAGAAATAGTAGTGATGTGAGTGATAGTAAGTTAGATATCATTGTTAGTGATACATAGTTTAGTGTTAAATATCTAACAATTGTTTTTTATTGTCTAAGAATAGCAGTCAACATACCTACCCTATTAGTAGGTGATATGTTTCCATACATTAGATAGAAAAAACAACTCTTACAATATTAGGTGATGACCATTATTAACCACAATCACTAACTATTATACTTGAAGTCAACCAACTAGTATCAACCACTATTAACTAGTATCAACGATTATTAATATTACCAACTATGTTTGACCATGACATCATCTGTCATGAAGACTTCTGACTTGTCGTCAAGTCACGCTGCTGATTCTTGCTCTGCATGATGTGATGCACAAGGCTGGGCCTGAGTAGCACGGCCACCCCAGAATTCTTCGCAGCAAAAACACGAAAAACCAGGCGAAAGGCGCTACAGAAAAAAACGGGCACGGCACCAACCAAAACCTATTTTTTTTATGTGGTTGTTCCATCTAGAAACCGTGTTTTGGCCAGCTATCAATGAAAAGGAGGACGCAATCAAATAGGGATTGTTTACCAAAAAATGGAGTTCATCAGCAAAATTTGATTAAATCATCATTCAACTGGCTTTGTGAAAAAAAATATGGGGATTTGTTTGCAACATTTGTTGGGTATATAACTGATGGAGACAATTTTTGGATGTCACCAACTACATGGGCGTTTGTCAAGAACTGGGGGATCTACCCAAATATGTATATAAATATATATATATATACATATATAAATATATATATACATATATATATATACATAATTATAAATATATTATGTGGCGCATTATGTATATACACATACATGTATTTAGAACACATAGCCATCAACACCAAAAATGAGGATGGAATATGTTGCTTGATTGATTGTGGGGTTACCATTTGCAGTCTGAATGATCATTGATGATCATTGTTTTGTGAACCAAGCCTCGGACCCTCCGCCCCATTTTTGCTATGAACTGGAGTCTGATCAGTCGTTTCAACATGTATGATGACTGGAGCAAGGTTTTCACATATGTTTGCCACAAGTGCTGGCTGGTTGCTGATTTGAACCCCCTAAAACAGTTTTTTAAGGGGATCATAATCAGACTGCTAGGGACTCAAAAAAAACACAGTCAGAAAAGAATGACAAGAATAATCAAAAAATCAAACGCAACAGATTTGCTAAGGAATCAAAGAATGAATGGGGTTTACTGCAGCTATGCGCAGCTGTAGGTTTTTCGACGAGACGAACAAATCCAGGTGTTGGGGCTCATGCACAACATTTCACAACATATCACAGCTCACAGCATTTTCGATATGGGTTCCAATTCTTAAAATAGATTTTAAATAACCAACTATCTAAGACATTTTTTTGCATAACCAGAGGAAGCCACCAAAATGGGGAACATTTTGGGGTCAGATCAATAAGATCAGTTGGACTTTCCTCCAAGAGACGAATTGCCTCCATCTTTCCTGACCAGGGCCGCCAGGGCGGAAAGTTTTGAAGATATCCAACCAAACGGGAGAAAGATTGAACTAAATATATATTCTTGTATTTTATATACATTGTATATTGTGTATATATATATATTATTATCATTTGTATTATATATTCTTATCATATATATATATGATCATTAATCATGTTTCTTGTTATTATCCTTGTATATAACTGGGTGGGTTCCTCCGGTGGTTTGATTACCAAAGGGTCCCTTTGAAACATCCAGAAAATATGTTGATATATGGGTCTGTCTCAAAATCAGTTGCCCGGATTTAGAAGTAGCGGGCGCAGGAATCATTCAGGGATATGATTCAGGTGTGATCGTTCGAAATGATGTGCACCACAAAAAGCAAACATGACAATTTAAAAGAAAACTCATGGTCTTTTTTCCATCATGGAAACATGGAAATAATATAAAATATATAGTAAATCGTATTAAAATCTTGTGAAAAATCCCATTCAGAATGATGGTTTTCCATTCCATTTCCATTTCCGCTCTGGCTTTGCACCTGGACCTGGAACTGCTCTTGGATTGAGACCGTACAGACCGCATCGGCATCTCGGGGGACGACCTTTCACAGTCCTGGACCACCGTTTTAAGGCCGTTGACATGGCGATGGTGAATGTTGTGGATTTCACCAGGATCTCATGAATATTCATGAATCATAGGGAGTTTCTGGATATCATCAAAATATATATATATATCAAAATGGCGCAGCAAGTCGGGATTTCACCAGGATACCTGGGACAATGGTGATTAATCATCAAGAACTGGAATATGTTTTTTTGAGGAAAACTCTTTGCAGGGCCGGTGACTGGCAGATGTTCTATTATAATATATCTAATTGGTGGTATACCTACCCCCTGAAAATATGAAAGTCAGATTGGCTCATCATCCCAACTATTGGGGAAAATAAAGGCCATATTCCAAACCACCAACCAGATATTACAATCTACCTATTGGTTGTTGAATGGGGCCCATGCCAAACGAACCGATCAACCAATGGGCCACAGCCGGACATCGAAAGAGATCAGATATCTACCGTTATAGCCATAAAAGGGAGGTTCTTTAATCTTTATCAATTGGCTTCAAATGGTATCCTAATGTGATCAAATGATATAATACAAGATATTTTATGAAGGTAATGATGCACAGTAGTTCATTCTTAGTTGAAAGAATGGATTTAACAGCTATAGCTGGGTACATTTTCGGGGTTGATGGTTGAGCCAACTCCACTTGTGATTGTAGTGGTGCTCTTATTCTGGCCGTACTGACTGAAGACCGTCACTTCATCCAAATTCAACCACTCTCCTACTAGGGATTTGGTCACACATAACCTATCTTAAATAGCCTGCATGTTCAAAGCTGGACGTTACATTCCTGACTACATAAATTTAGCAAAAGACTTAGGTGACAATCCTTTCCCCGTCATATTCAATGCATTAAAATACCTGCCATCAAAATCTTGTTGAATATTGGAGGGATGGGATTTTGAAACAAAAAAACGCGTCCAAAGGGCGAGTCCCAACGCAAAGTTGCCAAAGCCCAAACCGCTCTCGTCAGCCCGACCTGGACATGAAAGCGACCATATATACCCTCTGGTGACTAACATAGCCATGGAAAATCCCCAAAATATTTATGGAAATTTTCAGAAGGGTAAACCATCTATTTCGATTAGGGCCATCGAAAAACCATGGCGAACTGTGAATGTCATAACCAGAGGGTATATATATATACCTGCATCTGTGTTCATGATACAGTGAACTTGGCGATTGTGTTTGTAAATCCAGAATTTTCAGACCCACCATCTAGTTGGCGTTTGTAAATCATATCCCAACACAATACTGTGGTGGATTCGCGGGCCAGCGAAATCCTAAAAACCAGGCAGGGTAACTCGCTATTGGTAATTCTAAAACGTTGCAATCCCGGGATTGTAATGGGATTGCAATGGGATAAACCATCAACTGCTGGAGGATGTCGCATCCACAGTATGTGAAAAAACTCCAGTGGCCGCCAGGGAAGACCTGGTATTTTTATGTTTTTTTATTGCCATGTCAACAGGGAAAATTAGAGGATTTAACATGGTGAATCTTGATTCCTGCCCAAAAGTCTAATCTTTAGCTTGTGAATGAACCAAGTCTATACCATTATATAATAGCAAAGGATTAAAGTACAAGTTTGTATCTAACAAAGGTTGACCCAGTTCAGACAAGGAATATTATGAATATATACTCGAATTTCAGACTATTTGGGTAGACAAAGTTTGACGGATGACCCAGACACCTCAAAAAACCACCGATATTTATCGAGGATTCCCATTTTGGAGTACCAAATGTTCACCAAGTCTGTCACTCTGTTGATTAGGAAGTGCTTTTGGGTCTGCTCGGGTGCGGAAAGACAGTGGTCCATGCAAGCTGGGCACCAGTTGTGATCTGCTTCTAGAATGTCCGGGAAAATTCCTCAATTGGTTTAAGGAAAGAAATACATATTTTGTGGCATTCTGTCTAGATTTTTTGATGTTTTGGGCAATCAATGATTCCAATATGTGATGGAAAAAATCAATGGGACATCCATGGTTGCCCATTGGGACGGCCTGTCTTGCCCTCCAAACTCGAATCAGCGTTCCTCAGGTGATGGCTTAACAAGGCCGCCGAACAAGGCCGCTTGGGTTTGCCGCAAAACACAGAGTACCTCAAAATTTCATGGTTAATCATGGTTAATTATCGTTTTCCCCTATGAAAATGAAGCATTTTGGGGGGTTTTCCCCCTTTTTTGGACAAACCTCGGTGTGTCCAAAGTATATCCCTTCCGTGAAGGGAAGAATGAGAGATTGGAACAAAAATTGCACATAGACGACAAAACTGTTTGTGCTGACAGGAAACATGAAAATATTTGGTTTTTAATATATCTTTATATAAATTTGCTAGGCAGTAGCACCAAAGTACCAGGGAAAAAACCTCTTAGTTGGCGGAGATGGGAGCTGGTTCCAGATTTTGCACCACGATGGCCCTCGGCAGCTCCATTTACTTGGGAAGTTGACGTTTCAATGGGAACATTTCTGTAACTTTAGTACCAACTTTCAACTTTACTTGTTCAATAGTTGATAAGTAAACAGAGAGAGAGAGAGAGACAAATGATGTGTACTGCTAATTCTCGGGTTAAAGACCCCCCCATTCAGCCACGAACATGAACCGTACCCCAAAATCGGATCATCTTCCCAATGAGCCAAAAGCCAAACAAAGCTTTGATACCCTGCAGTAATCAAACGTGGCAATGGACAATCCACCATTTAAAAACAAGGGGATGTTCCATTGCCGACCTCTGATTGCCGGAGGGTATATCGCCCCAGTTTCAGATCCATCTGGGTAAATTATCATCATTCACTGGAAAAGTTCTGCCAGCTATGGGGATGATTCCCGAATCCGATTCCCATCAGTCCAGTGACGGAAATTATCTAGAAATCATCATAGTGTACCGAGAAATCATCATAGTGTACCGAGAAATCATCATATTGTACCGAGAAATCATCATAGTGTACCGAGAAATCATCATATTGTACCGAAAAATCATCAAATTGTACCCCGAGAAATCATTAAATGGTAGAAAGAAAAAACATCAAACCGTACCGAGAAATCATCATATTGTACCGAGTAATCATGATATTGTACCGAGAAAACATCGAATTGTACCGAGAAATCATCATATTGTACCGAGAAATCATCATAGTGTACCGAGAAATCATCATAGTGTACCGAAAAATCATCAAATTGTACCCCGAGAAATCATTAAATGGTAGAAAGAAAAAACATCAAACCGTACCGAGAAATCATCATATTGTACCGAGTAATCATGATATTGTACCGAAAAAACATCGAATTGTACCGAGAAATCATCATATTGTACCGAGAAATCATTATAGTGTACCGAGAAATCATCATATTGTACCGAAAAATCATCAAATTGTACCCCGAGAAATCATTAAATGGTAGAAAGAAAAAACATCAAACCGTACCGAGAAATCATCATATTGTACCGAGTAATCATGATATTGTACCGAAAAAACATCGAATTGTACCGAGAAATCATCATATGGTACCGAGAAATCATCATATTGTACCGAGAAATCATCATATATTGTAACGAGAAATCATGGCATAATAGTGTACAGAAAAAACAGCAAATTGTACCGAGAAATCATCAAATTGTAGAAAGAAAACATCAAACCGTACCGAGATATCATCATATTGTACCGAAAAAAACATCGAATTAATCATCAAATTGTATATCTAGAAATCATCATATTGTACCGAGTAATCATCATATTGTACCGAAATATCATCAAATTGTACCTAGAAATCATCATATGATTGTACCAAGAAACTATCATATTGAGCGAGAAATCATCAAACCGTACCGAGAAATCCTCATATTGTACCAAAAAATCATAAAATTGTACCGAGAAATCATCATATTGTACCGAGAAATCATGGCATCATGTTGTACCGCAAAATCATCATTTTGTTCCGAGAGAACATCAAATTGTAGCGAGAAATCATCATATTGTACCTTGAAATCATCAGCGAGCACCATCAAATTGTACCATGAAATCATCAAATTAAAATGATGAAATGAAAAATCATCCAATTATTTCGATACATCTTAAAAATTGTTTGTCTTTTCCTTGCTTGAAAAATGATGAATTATAAACGAAAAAAAAATAGTTTTCAAGGAATATGCCAATTTGATTTTCGAGGCTAAGATGTTGACTTTTCGTGGCTAAACCTATTTACGTGGCTGAAAAAAAACTTTTCAGGGCTAAAGATGTTTCTTTTCGGGGCTCCCATATATATATATATTATTTATATATATATATATATTATATATATTATATATATTATATATTATATATATATTATATATATATTATATATATATATATATTATATATATATATATTATATATATTATATATATATTATATATTATATATATATATGTACATGTAATTATATGTATATGATTGTATATGTGTGTTTTATGTTCTAAAGGAGTTTCATGCTAAATATCCCCCTTTTTTCGTTTCAAACTCCCCATTTTTTGTTTCGACAGACTCCAAGGGATCGATCCGAGAAGCGCTCTTCGCCCACTTCGACGTTGCTGTTCCCTGGCTTTTTGCCACTGCATCACTGCCGAGGACCTCGCGGAAAAAACGCTGGGAGCCGTAGAATGACTTTTTGAGTTCAAAAGGATCACATTTGGACCCATGAAAGCTGGGTTTTTTCACTCTGTGAAAATTCACTGCCGATGGTTTTTGAATAGCACAGCATTTGAATACATTTGATGGGATGGTTTATGTTCATAACATATGGTTTATCACAACAAGAACCTGGACCCATTCCCAGAAATTTGGGCCCAAATGGCCATCAGGGAGAATGAATGCGTAAAAACCACCTGGAGGATCTAATTCCTCAAATGTGCGAGATGGCTGTGTTCTCCAATGCTTTGGTGGTTTTAGAATGATATAGTTTATGATATAGCTAATGACATAGTTAATGATAGAATATACTTCATTCCAGGGTTTTCATGTAGTTTCATTCTGTTTCATTCTGTTTCATGTGTCATTTCCCCAGCGCATCCCAGCGCTTTGCGCTGCCAAAGCCGCCAATTTCCCCAGGGTTTTGAGCCATCCCCAAAGATCCAACATCCAAGTTCTCATCCATCTGTGGGAATCAAACCTTCGGAAACCCTGGCACTATAAGAAAACAAAGAGAAAACCATGATTCGTGTGATTTGGTGTGCAAATATAATATAGAAACCCAAAAAGATCGAAACGGTTTGAAAAGTAATTCACAATAAGTTTAGGAGGTGTTTACGTGTTTATCTTTATGGAGGTGCTATATACTAGAGATGCTTATTTTATCTACTGTGTTTACGTGGGTGCATATATATATATACACAGATATACAAAGGAATATTTCCACATGTACATGTACTCTGTAAATCTCTGCCTGATCCTTGCCTCATCTATAACTACCCAACAACATGGGACATGTGAACATCCATATATTTATCTATGTATTCATGTGCGTAAGTAGGCAATAACTTATGCATGCATGCTGCTTTGTATGTGTGTGGGTATGTGTGCCTGTGTCTACATGCATATATGATCATATACCAGACGATTCCTTGTGACCTTGTTTGTGTTTTCTGCTAAGTGGCCTTTAGAAAGAGGTCAGTTAAGGAAAACGTAGAAAGAGGTCACTTAAGGAAACGAACCAAACAGTGGCCTACCAGTGACACGCAAGTGACACGCAGAAATCATGAGATCAGCCAGGCAAAGAGGTCACTTAAGGATTCATGAAACGAGGTCACTTATGCATGATCTGAGTTCCCGAGTTTACAAGAGGGAAAAAGTGAACTCTTTTTTTTGGTTTTCCACCCCCCCCCCTTCATTTCTCAGCGTTTCTATGCTTTTCTGTTTTCGCCAAAGGTGAACACAGGTAATTCTCAGGCGCGGCTTCTCACATGACTGGCATTGTCGAACTGCCACCGCCCGAACTGCCAGACATTCCCGGGAGCAAAATGGCACCAGTGTCAGCGGGCAAGATGGCAACAATGGCAATGAAATAAAAAAGTCAAAAAGAGCACCACCCGGGAACTAAGTGATTGATCTTGTAAGTGACCGTTTGGCACTTTGGGTCTAAGTGGCTTCCATTAGAGGGCAGAAGTAACTGCCTGGTATGTATATGTAAATGTGTAAATGTGTGTGTGTGTTTTTGTTTATTTGTTTTTTTGTGCGTTTGTTCGTTTGCTCCTTCGTTCGTTCGGTTGCTTGCCTTTTTTCTGTGTGTGAACTCAGGCAGGTATATTTACAAACGCATTTAGATGATTTAGTCTCTGTATGTGCTTGATAAAAATGTTTCCTTGTATGTCTGATGTATGTCTCTGTACATAAATATGGTTACGGCGCGTGTGGAGGTGCGGTTTCGAAGTGATGATTCGAAAGCCTTTTTTCATCATCATGCGAGACGCCACAGTCCAACTTTGTTGTTGTGTTTTTTACAAAGCTTGGCCAACTGATCCCATAGGGAGCAGCCAGGAGCCAAGACTTCATGCAACCATTGCCATATTAGGCAGTGTCTCATCAGCGCAACTGTTGTTTCGTGTACATTTAATTTCCTGGGAGAAAGACTACGTGGGATGTATGACTTCATATGATCCCAGGTTCAGTCAAGGAAGAAGATGTTACGACGTATCAAGAGCGTCCTGGAAGTTACTTGAAGAAGATGTCTTGGAAGTTACTTGAAGAAGATGTTACGACGTATCAAGAGCGTCTTGGAAGTTACTTGAAGAAGATGTTACGACGTATCAAGAGCGTCTTGGAAGTTGCTTGAAGAAGCTGTTCCGACGCATCAAGAGTGTCTTGGAAATTAGTTGAAGAAGATGTTGCAACGTGGTATGCAACGTCTTTGAGGCGCAGACGCCGGGCGAGTACTTGGAGTCATCAATGGAGTCCCCAATTTCTCCATGTCGGCCGTCTCATCACTCGGCGCAAAACACACGAAATCCTCGCGAACCTCGAGGCCTGGCCAAGGGGACGTGTGGGGATCGACTGATGGGCCTCCAACGTTACACCATCTGGTTATTGAACAGATAGCTATAACTGGTTATTGATGGCCTATTTAGTTCGATGATGTATGATTTATATACATATTTATATGATGACTTACCGATTTTACGGATTCAAAAATGGTGATGAAAATCACAGCTACGTTAAATCAAGGAAAGTGGTGTTATAACGTTTTATAAACCTACGGATACTATAGTTGCAATTGCCACTTAAAGTTCTTATCATGTGGCCCAATATATTTCACCGACTCAATAGGATTGAAAAGCTGGGGAAACCAACCATACTGTGGTTCCAACGGATTGGCTTCAAAAAAAAAACATCGTGAAAAACTATAGTTACTTTTCTACTGTAACCATCTGTAACCCATTTTTATAGAGGAAAATCCATGGTTCCATCGTCATTTTTCGGCTCGGAAACCAATCCAACATCTGTGGATCAGGGGCGATGTCGGAAATTCAAACATGTCTGGACATGTTGTATTGAAAAACCATGAAAAAACATGAAAAACCAAGTCTTTTGGTGTGAAAACCATGTCTTTTCTTCACATCTCTGGTTTAAATCATCTTTAAATCATGAGTTGAGTCTCCAAACTTCCTTTCAAAACAGATGACCAACCAATCAGCGCGCGCAGGTTTTGGCCACCAAAAGCATGGTCGTCCAAGTGCAAACATGCAAATCGCACATGGCGTGGTATGTCTGGAAATGGGGTATATCATGGTATATCCATAAAAATATCCCAAAAATAAAAACAACAAAACAACATTTCGCCCCAACCCGGACGTTTGCCTATATCCAAATAACCCACTCAAACAATATCACATTCTTGTCACAAGAGGATGAAAAATAACACTGGCTATACGCAGCGATTTTGCCTTTAGGTGGCTAGCCATACGCAGGGATTTGCGTATGTCACAGGATATGCGGGATCAGCACTGGCAAACGTCAGGCTTAAATGGCTTAAAAGGGGACAATGTGGGGCCCCCTAGTTATAAGTTGGTTTATAAGCCCCAATAACTGTAGTTATAAGTACCATAAACAATAGTTATTGGAGTTATAAACCAACTTAGCTATCTAGGAGGCCCCACTTTGTATCACTTTTCATTATAATTGGGAAAAATCTAACAAGTTTAAATCCATTGGGTTTAAGGGCACCTATGTTCAGACCAAGCCTTGAAATATCCATGGTTTCTACTATGAAACTCTCAGGTCGCTGAGCGAAAAAACTGCTTTCATCGGGTTGAATGATTCGTGAAACAAACCGCCAAACTCCGGCAGGGTCTTTGGACTGCATCTCCCGTTTCTGTAGTTTCCTTGGATAAATCATGATAAATCATGATAAATCAGCATTTGCCACAGGCTTACCCATCTCAACTGCTTTGCAAGGAACTGCTCGCATGTCCGGTCGCGGCAGTCTGTGTCCTCGTCCTGTGACGCGGCCGCGAAAGGCCAGGGGCCAAAGGGGCCTTTTTTGGGCAACACCTCGGCCCTAGAGACACCGGTGTAGCACTGGATCTAGTCCCACACCTGTAATAAACACCGCCAAGAAACGATGGTTTAGGGGAATTATGAAAGTTTGGGACCAGACAATGCGGGATTCTATCTTTCTGGGGGTTGCGAGAAAAACAGAGGGTTTTGTGTTCGAAAAGGACACTTCCAAGACACGTCATCTTTTTCTATTCAACCATCCATGTTTGGGGCTTCTCATTTTGGGTAAATACTCGTTTTGAATCCAGCATTTCACAGCATTCAGGCTTGGACCCTGTCAGCAAGAAAAAAAGTTCAAGACACGTCGTGTCGATGTTTGCAGCTTTCAAACCGGCTCCAAATGATATGTGTCCTCTGTATGAACACCACCTTTTTTTTTAAGTCTGCTAAATAAACAACACTATGGAGGGAGTAACGACTACTTCACCAGATATTTCCATATATTTCCTACATCCTGCCCGGAAAATGTTGGGTCCCACTCCCAAGACATCACCGTGCGCTGAGATGACCATGATTTAGGCCTCATGTCGGAGAGTTCCTGAGCGGAGATGCATCTCGCTTGCATCATGTGCTAGTGGCTGTTAGTGTGGCATATTTACATCACTGAAGTCATTTTGGGGGTATGGGTAAGTGTTGGTACATATTACATAGAGCACATGGGATGGGCATCTGCATCTGGAAACATGGCTAAACTTCTATTGGATTCTACTGATCATGAGAATTCAAGTGTCTTCTATTCTAGCCGTGCTTTTTTTTTCACCCTCGGGTAAGCGTCACAACTCCACCAACTCAAACTTCCAGAAAATGGCCAAGATCAACATCTTTGGCACCCCCAAAAAAAAAACATTGATTTGGTACCAGAATGAGCCAAGCCTCTTTGTTTTTCCCTAGCCCCCAGGATTCCCCAGTCATTGATCCCCCCCGGCGCCCAAGCGTCGTTCACGTGTTGCTGCGCCAGCTGACGCAGGAGCTGCTCAAAGGCCGAGGAGACTCCAATGGGAGCGTTGGGACCGGTCCGCTGGATGCCTCAAGCGATGCTACCCCAAGTCAGCATGTCATAGCTGGTTGAGGCTTATTCCCTCAGTTAAACATGATAATTTCATAGGTTTTGAGCCACCCCCATATGTTTCATGATGTTTCTTGGTGTTTGTTGTTTCATCTGGCTATCTATCTATAATATACATCAATATGATTTAAATATGATTAGACATGTCACTATCCACCATCACTCCAATCGTTGGAGAAATTCACAAACGTACCTATCTTTTGCGGCCCCCCCTCCTGCAATTGCTGCTGCTGTTCCACGCAGAACTGCGGATGATCCACCCCCGTCGGCCCGTTGGTTGACTCTGCACTTTCGTGAAGGACAAGTCATGTCAGATCATTCAAATCTCAGATTTTGGTTGGTTACATCCCGTTACATCCCCTACTATTGGGCAAAAAAAAACATGGACAATCTAGAAAAAAGCAGTTCCGTGCACATCTTGCTACCCAGCTTGGAGGATTTCGAGCATTGCATGACGTATTCGAACTGAAGGAAATTGAACCATCCCTTTAAGGAGAGCCCACCCCCGAATTCAAAGTCCAATTCCTCACAGGATATCATGACATGAAATGAGATCTTGTTGAAATCTTCCAGCTACCAGTAGTCTATCACACCCAACTTCACTGCCATAAACTTCCAAGCCATCACAGGCTGGCGGTGAGGGTTCGCTTCTTCAGCAAATTTAGGCATGAATACTAAGGGAATCTAAGGGTGTAAACTCAGGCGGTCTACAAGCCTGTTCTGCCCCTTTAAATCTTGAACCAGACAAACGGAAGTCCATGTGGCCCTATTACCCGTCCCCGCCTTTCACATTGGAATTGTGCGGGGTCTGGCAGGGGATGAATCAAGAGGGGAAATAGATGTTCATAGATGTTCTGGACCTACACATGGGCATTTCTAGTCTTCAACCATCCTTTTTGTTGGGCCTTTTTGGAGCCAATGCTCGATAGGGAATGCTCGGCCTTTTCCATGGCCAACCCTTGATATCCACTCTGGATAAGGACATCCACTTTCGAGGAATGGCACAAGAAGGAGCATGTCTGTCACGACCACACTTTGGATACATGTTGGTTACCCTCTGGTGAACGAACATAGCAATGGAAAATCACCATTTTTCATGGGAAAATCCACTATAAATGGCCATTTTCCATTGCTATGTTAGTTCACCAGAGGGTAGTTGTTGGTTATAGCAGGTATAGATCTAACATGACCCCCTTCCATGGATACTGGATGGTTTATGGCATTGGGCTTACCAAGACACCAACACCGCATGGCTGGTGAAAGATCATGCGCAACCTGAGAACATTCATTGGATCCATTCGGAAAAAAGGGATTGAGAGATTTGATCCATTCGGAAAGAAAATAAGCCCATTCCCCTAATATTAAACACCCCCTAAATGGTCCCAAATAAGTGTAAATCCCCTACTAAACCATGGATTCTTGGAGGTGTTTAATATTAGGGTGAAGGGATGTTCATATTGATAGGACATTTAACCTGACACATACCGGAGCTAATTCACAGGTTTGTCTGAAAACAGGCTACGAGTACAAGACTGGTTTCAAAAAACATGTTCGCCCTTGACACGGCGATTTAATCCATATCCCCAGTGTATTCCCAAAAAAAAACCTGACGTAGAACCCCATCAAAACCCCCTTCCATGACTGGCTTGGTAAAGCAACATAGCTATGGAAAATCACCATCTTTAATGGGTAAATCATTGAACTAGATGGTCCGTTTTGCCAGAACTATCTGGGTTTGCTGGAGGACACCATGCAGTTTTCACTAACATAAACTATGGAAAATCACCATGGTAAATCATCTATAAATGGGGGTGTCCATAAATGGGGGTACCCCAATAGCTGGCTGGTTTATAATGGAAAATCCATCTATAAATGGATGATTTAGGGGTACCCCCATTTTAGGAAGCCTCCAAATGGACCATTTTCCACAGCAAACTGTTAGTTCACCAAAGGGTATTCCAGATTCGCGGATCAGGCCCCTGTCCGCCTCATGCAAGCCATCATCCTATCGACGCTTGGATGTTAAATATGGATGTATATACGTTAAAGGTTGAATGGATGGACAAATACGTTAAATATAAAACTTAACATATATATACGTATATATATCTATATATACACCAGTCTGTTATATGTTGAATGCATATGTTGGATCTATAACTTAATATACAGATAATTGCATACTATACATGTTCCATTGTGAAATTCTATGTTGCGCAGTGTACCATCTATATACATACATATATATATATATTAGAATATATATGTATATATATAATTATATATTTATATATATATAATTATATATTTATATATATATTTATAGATATAGTTATATATATATATAGTTATATATATATACAGTTATACACATATATATATATATAGTTATATATATAGTTATATATATAGTTATATATATATAGTTATATATATAGTTATATATATAGTTATATATATATATAGTTATATATATATAGTTATATATATAGTTATATATATAGTTATATATATAGTTATATATATATAGTTATATATATATATAGTTATATATATAGTTATATATATATAGTTATATATATAGTTATATATATAGTTATATATATATATAGTTATATATATATTTATATATATAGTTATATATATATAGTTATATATATATTTATATATATAGTTATATATATAGTTATATATATAGTTATATATATATAGTTATATATATAGTTATATATATATAGTTATATATATAGTTATATATATATATATCATAGGCTCCATTCACCCCCCCCCTGAACCCCCCCCTAGAAAACAACCCCAAAACAGAAACCATCACCTCAAATAAATAAGGCCAAAATAAGGTATAATCATTTCTGATTCAATGCTATTTTTTGGGGCCATTTTCTTGATGATTCATAGTGGGAATACAAGAGACCATACGAACCATATGCTCTTGGTGTCTTCGAGGCCCAATTAGAAAAGTGTTGTGAAAAGAAATGGTTTCCCAAGATAGGCAGCCCCGAGCTGCTGAAATTAAACCGAGTCAGTGGACTTTAAAAATTGAAGTAAAACTGGTACGGAATCTGATTCATTGTTTTGAGGAACCATGTTTTTCACCATTTTACCATTGATTTTGATGCTGTTTCCACAGAAAACGGGCTCAAAAACCATTGTTTTTGCAATGTTTTGCAGCTAGTTTCATTATATTATAAGGTTGGTGGTGTCTTTACAGACAGCTGGCTCGAAACCATGGTTTCTGCCATGTTTTGCAGCTATTTTCACCTTATTTTGACGTTGATTTGAAAGAATCTTCATGGTTTAGCCAAAAACCATCAAAAACACATGGGTTTTTCATCGATTAGTCCTTATTTCGACCTTATTTTGACCTTAATTTGACCTTATTTTGAGGTTATTTTTGGAAATCTAGGAGTTTGCAAAAACCATGGTTTTTACCATATTTTTCACCATTTTACCATTGATTTTGATGCTGTTTCCACAGAAAACGGGCTCAAAAACCATTGTTTTTGCAATGTTTTGCAGCTAGTTTCATTATATTATAAGGTTGGTGGTGTCTTTACAGACAGCTGGCTCGAAACCATGGTTTCTGCCATGTTTTGCAGCTATTTTCACCTTATTTTGACGTTGATTTGAAAGAATCTTCATGGTTTAGCCAAAAACCATCAAAAACACATGGGTTTTTCATCGATTAGTCCTTATTTCGACCTTGTTTTGATCTTAATTTGACCTTATTTTGAGGTTATTTTTGGAAATCTAGGGGTTTGTAAAAACCATGGTTTTTACCATATGTTTCACCATTTTACCCTTGATTTTGATGCTGTTTCAAGAGAAAATGGGCTCAAAAACCATTGTTTTTGCAATGTTTTGCAGCTAGTTTCATTATATTATAAGGTTGGTGGTGTCTTTACAGACAGCTTCTGCCATGTTTTGCAGGCTATTTTCACCTTATTTTGACGTTGATTTGAAAGAATCTTCATGGTTTAGCCAAAAACCATCAAAAACACATGGGTTTTTCATCGATTAGTCCTTATTTCGACCTTATTTTGACCTTAATTTGACCTTATTTTGAGGTTATTTTTGGAAATCGAGGAGTTTGTAAAAACCATGGTTTTTACCATATTTTTTACCATTTTACTATTGATTTTGATGCTGTTTCCACAGAAAACGGGCTCAAAAACAATTGTTTTTGCAATGTTTTGCAGCTAGTTTCATTATATTATAAGGTTGGTGGTGTCTTTACAGACAGCTGGATCGAAACCATGGTTTCTGCCATGTTTTACAGCTATTTTCACCTTGTTTTGACGTTGATTTGAAAGAATCTTCATGGTTTAGCCAAAAACCATCATAAACACATGGGTTTTTCATCGATTAGTCCTTATTTCGACCTTATTTTGATCTTAATTTGACCTTATTTTGAGGTTATTTTTGGAAATCTAGGGGTTTGTAAAAACCATGGTTTTTACCATATGTTTCACCATTTTACCATTGATTTTGATGCTGTTTCCACAGAAAACGGGCTCAAAAACCATTGTTTTTGCAATGTTTTGCAGCTAGTTTCATTATATTATAAGGTTGGTGGTGTCTTTACAGACAGCTGGATCGAAACCATGGTTTCTGCCATGTTTTACAGCTATTTTCACCTTGTTTTGACGTTGATTTGAAAGAATCTTCATGGTTTAGCCAAAAACCATCATAAACACATGGCTTTTTCATCGATTAGTCCTTATTTCGACCTTATTTTGACCTTAATTTGACCTTATTTTGAGGTTATTTTTGGAAATCGAGGAGTTTGTAAAAACCATGGTTTTTACCATATTTTTCACCATTTTACCATTGATTTTGATGCTGTTTCCACAGAAAACGGGCTCAAAACAATGTTTTTCTTCCATTTTTTGGAGCTATTTTCACCTTATTTTGACGTTGATTTGAAAGAATCTTCATGGTTTAGCCAAGAACCATCAAAAACACATTGTTTTTTTCATCGGTTAGTCCTTATTTCGACCTTAATTTGACCTTATTTTGAGGTTATTTTTGGAAATCTAGGAGTTTGTAACCATTGATTTTGATGCTGTTTCCACAGAAAACGGGCTCAACACATTTTTTTCACATTTTTTGCAGCTAGTTTCATTATATTATGACGTTGTTTTTGAAGGAATCTTCAGGGCTTAGCCAAAAACGATGAAAAACTAGTCTTTTTCATCGATTAGTCCTTATTTTGGCATTATTTTTGGAAATCTAAAGTCTTGGTCAAAAACTATGGTTTTGGCTACATTCAAAATTTTCTTTTCAAACGGGTTATTTCATAGACCCCATCAATGCTGATCCCTGGAGAACTTGTTTGTGAATTTGGACCCTAAAAAATGACTGATTTGGTGCATTTTTAAGATTCATCCATGGCGCCCAGCGCTGTCCAATCGGACTAAAACAGAAAAAACTCACATGAAATGAATTGAATAACAGCTAATAAGATGTGGTATTGTTCTTCTTTTTCCATTGCTGTTGTATTCGCTTTTTGGTTTCCCACTGGTGTCTCTGGTGTCTGAGCATTAAAGCCGTCGCAGCAAGACAACATCCTTCAAAACCAACGTAAAAAATAAGCCTAATTCAAGGTTATTTTTTTTGCATCTTTTGTCGATTACTCCTATAGTTATATATATAGTTATACATATATAGTTATATATATATATAGTTATATATATATAGTTATATATATATAGTTATATATATATAGTCTTATGTATATATACATATAGTTATACATATAGTTACATATATATATATGTATATATATATGTGTAGTTATATATATGTGTAGTTATATATATAGTTATATTTTTGTGTGTAGCTGTATATATATAGTTATACATATATATATAATAATATATATATATAGTTATATATATGTATGTATATATATAGTTATATATATATATATATTGTCATATATATTGTTATATATATTGTTAAATATATATAGTTAAATATAAATATATATAGTTATATATATAGTTATATATAAAGTTATATATATAGTTATACATATAGTTATATTTATATATAGTTATATATATAGTTATATATATAGTTATATATATAGTTATATATATAGTTATATATATATATATATAGTTGTATATATATAGTTGTATATATATATATAATTATAGATATAGTTGTATATATAGTTATATATATATTATCATATACATATATATATATAGTTATATATATATAGTTATATATATAGTTATATATATAGTTATATATATAGTTATATATATAGTTATATATATATATAGTTAAATATTTTTGTTATACATATAGTTATATATATAGTTATATATATAGTTATATATATAGTTATATATATAGTTATATATAGTTATATATAGTTATATATATAGTTATATATATAGTTATATATATTTAGATATATAGTTATATATATATAGTTATATATATATAGTTATATTTATATATATAGTTATATATATAGTTATGTATATATAGTTATATATATAGTTATATATATAGTTATATATATAGTTATATATATAGTTATATATATATATGTGTGTGTGTCTGAAGGTGGGTGGCACCCACAAACCGGCAATGTAAATGGTCATCTTTGGGAGCAGCGGTAATAGTATTTATCATTACAAATATAGCTCAACAAGCTATAACTATATGTTGTTGTACATAACTAGCTACATCAATCACATGTTTGAAGTATACATATATATATATGTACACATATATATATATATATGTGTGTTGTGTAACTCACCTGCAACATTCTGGGCAAATTCAAAAATGTTTCACAGGCCTGGTTTCTTAAGCATCAATCACATGACGCCAAGAACTGGGTCCTCGTTGTCGATCAATTTGGGTTGTTGATGTGTCCTGAGTTGCCGGCATTGCTACTGTGGAAAGTTGCGAAAGCTGAATCACCAGTTGGTAGATGGTTTATCCATGTTTATCCCATTTATAGTGAGTTTTCCCATTAAAAATTGTGATTTTCCATAGTTATGTTAGTTTACCAGAGGGTATCCATGTTTATCCCATTTATGATCCCTTCATTTACAGAGTTTATAGGAATCCCAAGAGTTACCCTCCCTGGTGCAGGAGTTCGCAACCATCCACAGGACAGTTCACCGACTTTCCACCTTTTGGAAGCCAATTTTGGAGCAACGGAAGCCAGATTCTGCCAGGTATAGTCAACTGGAAATATGTCAAAGGATGGATTGCGAAGCATCTCTCAATAATATCTCAACAAATCTAAGGTAAATCCCAATTGTCCAAAGTGTTTTTTTGTGTTTCTCGAAATTGGGATACCCCAAACATCTACAAAAAATCGGTTTCCGCAAAAAACAACAAAAAATCGGTTTCCATCATGGTGGTGGTGTCCCCCCGTTCAGTGTGGAAACGTCGGAAACGCCGACGATTTCGGGTGACAACTGGGGATAGTCACTTCCTGAAGTCTGGAAAGTCTTCAGAATAAATCATATTATGGTGACAAAAAAGACACTCATCTTGTCATTTGTTGTTGTAACTTCAAATCATTTCGAATCTAACACCACCTCAGCAGCGGTTTTTCTTGATTGGGGCTATCAAATCACTGAGCTTTGCGCCGAACCGTTCACCAAGGTGCACTTTGTCGAACACATTGAATCGCTGCATGGCATGGGGCGCAACTGTGATCTGATAATATCTGATGGTAATCCTACCATGAAATGGGATTTCCCAATGAAAGAGTATAGTAAGCCTCGAAAAGAGAGTCAAATTGAGTGTATCACCATTTTACTGGAATTTTACTGTTATATATCTTTTTGCTGCTGACATGAACCCCAGTGAAAATAGGGGCACCCAAACTTACGGCAAAAAATATCGATATTTCGGCACTGTTGGTGTCTCCCTGCGACGCTTCCGGGGCATGTTTTTGGGGCACTTGGGGGGCTATGATTTTGACCTGCAAGGGTTGCGGCGATGTGGCCACATGACAGCCTGGTAGTCACTTTTGGCGCTGAAGCAACCTGAAAAAAAAAAAACGGAAAAGGCACTGTCTTGGATTGAAACCTTCAGAACCTTCCGATTCCTGTTGATGTTTATGAAATATTGAGGAATGTTACCCTCTGGGAATTGAACATTGTCATTAAAAATGAAGATGTCCAATAGCCATACATCATCTACAAATAGGATCAAATAGTAGTCATGTTCCATGTTTAAATTACCTGATATACATCATATAGGTGTATATATATATACATATATGTGAATATATGATTATATGTATATAATTATATGTATGTGTACCTGTATATATACATATGTATGTGTATATGTGTATATACATATGTGCGAATGCATCTGATGTAGCCGTCCATGATCATGCTCCTTGGCCGGCATTTCTCACAGCATAGAGCTGGTGGCCATGCAGGCGGGGTTTCAAAAACCAACCGGTGTTTCATGGCATAAAAAATGGGAAAAAAATGAATGATAGATATACTGATATACCATTAATCATGAATTATTGGATCATTGGTAGATAATGGTAGATAGATACTTTTTCCTGTCAGAAGTCTAGCAATGTTCTGAATTGATGATTGGTGAAATTTACACAGCTAATGACTCGTTGGCGACATTATGAGACTTCTCATGTAAAAACGGTAGGCAAGGTTTGTGCTGCGGTGATGTGAATGCCACGATTCACCACAAAAAAATAGCTCAGCAACGGCCATTGTGGGCTACGTCTGTAATATATTTCGTTGAGTGCTTCCAGCTATGTTAAATTGCAATGCTATTTTGATGTATTTTGTCTAATGATTCTAATGCTTCAGCGGCTTGATGTTGCGGAATTCAAGACACAGAGCAAAGCGTTCAACAGTGCAAGAATCACGAGAACAAAGACCTCTAAACTACGAGTACCTTCAGCGTGCTTGCTTTATCTGCATATGGACATGTCCAACAAATTGGATACCCAAACTCCAAAAATTGTCTGGGTTGCAGGGATAGCAATTGTATTTATCAAAACCAGGTGTGGCAAACAGAAACTGCATGAATCCAATAAAGTTCGAATTACTTTTGTGCTGACCACAGCACTGAAAATGAATGTGGCAAAAGTATGCGCCAGTTCCCATTATTTGGATCCCGACAAGTCTTGAAGTTCTTGAAACGCTGATTGTTGATTCTAACAAGCTACGATCCAGTGAAGCAACTTGAGTATCTTGCAAAGTCATCAGCTTTCAAGAAACACAAAAACATGATGTCCTGCTGAGTTCTCCGGCCGCCATGGGCCATGGCCCCCAAAGGCCAGGCGGCCAGTCTGCTCCGGCTTGACATTTTCTGGGTCATACTGCCGTCTTTATTTTTGTGCCCTGAGTAAACATCACCAACGATCCGCAGGATGATCTCGCAGTACTTCCAGGGAAGAATACTGCCGATTACGGCGCTAGTTGGATTACGGCGTTGGCAGTTGCTAGGTTGGAGTCTCTGTCTTTTTCGCGCCGGAGGCGAATCATGCTCTTGCCCACATGACCCTGACACCAGCGTTGGGGTTGGGGTGCATGGGGTGCATGGGGTGCTGGGAACACTGCGGTAAGAAGGGTTCTTAGGATAAAATGGGAGAATTAGACAGAATTATTAATGGATAGGATGGGATATGAGTCTTATGAATGGATAATTAGTGGATATGAGTCTTATGAATGGATAATTAGTGGATAGGATGTATGAATTGATACATGACCAGCTAATATCTTTCTAGGCTTGGTTCAGAATGCTCCTTTTCTGCTTACATGCTGCCACTTTCGACTGGAGCCGCCAAGCTCCATGTCGAGGGAAACCAATGAAAAACTCCAAGGAATACTTAAAAATCACGACCAAAATAAGAGCAGAAGCTTGTTCCAAAGTCCATGTTTCCGATGTTTTCGAAGATTTTGGTGGCTAAACGGACCTAAAGTCTCCAGTTCTCCGGTGAATGCTCACTCTTTTGAGACGTGGATCAAGGCACCGGAGCGAGGCAGAACGGTAGAGTTTTTTTCGGGGGCTCACGCATACCTAGAGCCTCCAAAGTATGCCCAAAAAAAGGTACAGTACAAATGAAAAAACAGTGGTTTTCCAAGTTGTGCATTTTTTGAGATTTGTTCCTTTTTCATCCTTTTTCCAAGAATTTGGCATACGGGCAATGTTTGACATATTTTGGAACTGACAGAGCTTCCAAGCAGATGTTCCATGGCTCAAGATTCTTAGATTTGTGGATGGATGTGTTTGCGGATTTCGCGGAAATTCCCAGATTTGTGCCGGAAATTCCGGGAACAGTGCTAGCAACGTCCAGAATGATTCAGCCAGGACTTGTTCATGTGTTTTAGTGTTATTGTTCATCTTGAAAGCGAAAACACGATTATTGTTGGGACTTTTCATGTTTAGGTGCTTCACTCTGACTGCGTGTTCCGCCTTGATAGAGCTTCAGGATGTGACAAAAACAGCAACAAATCTTTGATCCTTTTTTCAGGAAATGTTCCCTTTTAATCCCTTTTTCATCATGGTTGTTACCTTTTTTGCCGGAAAAAACGTTGTGCCTTTTATTTTGCGACATCGGGGTTCGAGGTGTGTATATATATAACTATATATATACAGTATATGAAAATCTGGTTGAAGCATCAGCTCGTCATGCCGATCCGCGACGACCCAAACGATTCCAAGATGTTTAAAATGAACAGAGGTCAGTGGACACCTTAAAATGCCCGCAAGAACAATGGAAAACCTTCGGAAGACTAATCTCAATCCGGAAAAATTGGTGTGATGATGTTCCTGTTGGACGTGCGCATTTCAGTCAGGCCCAAAAATGGGGATTTGCCCCAATTGATGGCAAGTTGAAGAGGGAAAACACTGACAAACCAGGAAATTTGTCTGGATGAGGATAATATCACGAAGGGACACCCCCAGCTTTGTTTGTTGGTTTATATATAATATAATATATATATATATATATACTCCAAACATTAGCCTAGTGAACTAAAGCGACTTACCTTGCGTAAACCACATTTCTCTTGCTTAATTCCCTATTTTTGTTGGTTAAGTCCAAAATCTGCCTGGTTAAATCCTATTGTCTGCAGGAAAAACTGAAAAACTCCTGGGGTTGTCAAGACATGTTGGGATAATACCAAACAGTTCACGATTGACGATCATTTTGCATCACTCGGATTTGCCACAAGAAAAGTGGGGGTACCCTCCAGTGAACTAACATAACTATGGAAAATCATGTAGAATAGGTAAAAATCATCGAACTAAATGGGCAATTTTCCAATGGTTTCCATAGTTGTAGATGATTTATAGATGATTTATAGATGATTTTTAGATGATTCATAGATGATTCACCTATGATAGATGATGATTTTCCGTAGGTATCTTAGTTTGGAGGCTACCCCATGTCCAAAACCCCCATCTTTTGTGGGTTTTTCCCAAGCGCCTCTTCCAACTTCAGGACTTCCAGGGCTTCAAGCGTCGAAACCTGGAGGTTCTCCTTCTCGCACCTGGCTGCGGCTGCGATGTTCGACCATGAATAATTGGAATATCAAGGAAATAATGTCATATAGTGTGTCATAATATATCATAGTATATCATGTTATATTATATATGTGTCATAATATATCATAGTATATGTATGTATATGTCATAATATAGCATATTATATCATAGTATATTATTAATTACATTTTATCATACTAACATACCACATGAAAGCATGTGTTTTTCAGCTAGGCTGTGTCCGAGTTTTCAGCATTTTTATTCGTGCCATCCCTGCCTTGCCAGAAGTCGTTCGACCCGCTGCTCTTGGCTCAAGGCCACAGTTGGATCTTTCACCTGTTTCACCTGCCGAGTTTTCGAACGGCAACGATGGTCACATGGGGGTCCAACCATGTTATGGAGGTGGAAAGGTACATACTGTAGTATGTCTATAAATATATATATATATACATACATTATTAGTATCAACTATTATCATCATCATGATTATCGTTATTGTTACTAATATTATCATTATTATTATTTATTAGTATTATCATTATTATATATTCGAGTCTTTATGTTCACTACTATTTTATTGTTATCAATTATCAATCTTTAACTTATATATATATATGTATGCACATACGTTTAAGCTATCCATCATGTATATGTATAGTGCATATCTATATATGTATATATAATTGTCTTGTGTGTATATATGATATATGATTACATGATATTATATATGATTGTGTAGTTTATGTGCGATATCAATCTGACTTTGTTCCAAAATTGGGGATATCCATGGACACAAAGAAAAACTGGTGCGGCTAAATGGGATATGATTAAGGCGGCGAAATGGGAGTCCATGGTTTTGGATATAGCCAACAAGATGCTCGGTTTGTCCGAGAATGGGGCAGATTTCTCACCCGTTCCCATGTAGGCACATAAATGGAAACAAACCCAAAGTTGGAACACAACCAACAGCCAAAACTGACGAAATATGTATATATATATATTATTATTATACTATATACATTATATATAATATTTATATAATATCATATATAATATTATATATATATATACATATACTATGTATATAAATATATATTATGTAATATATATATATAAAAAACAAAACTAGCCTGATAGTTGTTCACACTAGTCCAACTTTGAGACATCCAAAACTACTGCAAAACCCTTGCTTTTATCAAGTGTTTATCACGTGAGCAGATTGAGCAGTGCTCAAAAAGCCAAAGAGTCATTCCATTGTATATACTGGTTAGATCTGGTTAGTGGGAATTCCCAGTTCATGGAAATTTGATCCCCAATATATTGGGTATAATCCCATATAATCCCTGTACTACTCCACCCACAGGGTCTTTATCCCAAAAGGTGCCAAGAAAAACCACGCGTTCGCGGCGATCTCAGCGACTGCCAGGCGACCTCGGCATCCACCAGATCTTCAGCATACGGCCCATCCTGTGGAGCCTCTCAAGTCATGGGATGAGAATCCCAAGTGAAGCCCCCCTGGTAAATTAACTTGTTTAACTTGTTGACCCTGAAAATAGCCATTGTTTAGTTGCACCTAATCTTCCAATCCCTATCTGCCAGGGTCTATGTTAATTTATTGGAGGGAAAATGGTAATGGTGATTAAAACATAATCACATTTATGGATTCTGGATGATTCTGGTTCGATGTATGAATGGATAGATATGGGATAATTTGGGTAAAACAATGCCATCTGCACCATCCCCCCAGTCATCACCATAAATATATTTGGTAAATAACTAAGGTATTCCCAAATTTGGCTGGTTTTTGACATTGTTTTACCCAACATTCATGGTGATTGAATGAGACTTGATGGGATGTAACTAAATGATTAGCTATCAAATAATTATCAAATAAATATCAAATAACTAAAGTTGGATTAAGGTGAGAATCATGGAATGGGATTCTCATATACTACTGTATTGTAGTTGGATGAGGATGGAATGATAATGGGAATATAATATGAATACAATGGGAATATAGATTTAATGGGAATACCACTCATCATCGGTGTATAATGGGTATGTATAATCCAATCCCCCTAATATTAAAATCCCCCATTCTATGGTCCCAAATATGTGGATTTATCCCCTTACATCCACCATGCTTTGTGGGGGGTGCATCCACCATCTTCGGGGGAAAAAATCGAAAAAAAAATGGATCTGAAATCCTCATGCATAGGGAAACTCTGGATCTCCGAATCGCTCCCTCCTAACGGATCCTAAATGGATCTCGTCGGATCCTAAATGGATCCCATCCCAGTCTCAGTCGTGACTCGTATCGTATCTGCCATTGGATCCCAGTGAATTGGATGAAGAGGGCTTCCGAAACCCAATGTTCGTTCAGGAAACATGGATTCCCGCGGGGTTTTCCAATGATATCATCCCGTGGCAACAACAAATACTGTTTCGGGTGATGCTGTCAGCATTCCAAGCGATAAGATCACATCAGATCAGATGACACATTCCCCAGCACCGTGAACATTCATCATGCATGGTATATGGCTGAAGTAGTTCACTGACCTGAAAAATTCGGCGATGTTAGGATAGTTTACCCTACGAACCATCATTCAAGTGACGTCATAGTGAATTTTACCCAAAACAATCAACCCAATGATTCGGGTCGCACTCAAAATGGCATGCATCTGCCCGAAAGATCACAGCGTTTTGATGGGCACCCAATAAGAACGCTTTCCTGCACACAGGTACCAACAGTTGTTGCAGCGTCAGAACCGTCATCCTGCAACAGGGCTGGGTTATCAATGCAATATAAACATATACATATGTAAATATATGTATGTACGTATGTGGATAAATATATATATATATATTGGTGGAGGTGTCCTAAAATGGGGGTACCCCAAATCATCCATTTGAATAGGATTTTCCGTTATAAATCATCCATTTTGGGGTACCCCTATTTTAGGAAACCCCCATATGCAAGTAGAAACCTGCATACGTAGGATATGTTGAACAAATGATAAAAGCTAACAATAATCGCAATGGAGCTTGGAGACAACTAACCATAATGGTAATGGAGACAGCTACCATGAATCGTCATGGAGACAGCTACCCATGGTTTAACCGTCAGTCAAACCGTGTCAATGTGGAAGGCAAAACATTTACACATTACCAATATGTTACCAATTAATATATAATAGTAATAACGACAGTAGATGTATCAATTGTATCATAATATATCCCAATACTTATCACCATAATACTAGTAATATCACTTAAGAATATCACTACTGTAGTAGTACCAAGACTAGGACATCACCCAGGCCCTAGGATTACCATGTTGGCCAATGGTGGCCATGTCGAAGTGTTACCATGTCGGTAGCTAGTTATATCGTTTTTTGTATTCCCAAGTTACTTTTAGCCGGTAAATTAACATAGCTATTGAAAATTGCTGTTTATAGTTGATTTACCTATTAAACATGATGATTTTCGATAGCTATGTTAGTTTACCGGAGGGTACATACTTTTGTTCCTGCGTTTCTTGATTCACATCCCCATCTTGATGTTGCTTCCTGTTGGTCAACCCTCATGTTTTTCTTCTGGTTCGGTGCATCTACCCATTATTCTTCATCGAGCTTCATTCATCTTCATTGGCTTGGCTTGGTCATGCCTAATCATTCAGTATATGGATGTAGGTCAAAATGGAAGACCTAGGGGACCACAGATGTTAGTCTAGTTTAGTATTAACCATCCAGTTATTGGGGTACCTAATTTTGACCCATACCCATATCACAGTATATCCATTCATATCCATTCCATCAAGATTAATTAACCAATCATCACTTTCTGATGAACCCCAGATTCATAAACTTTGCCCGGGCTTAACGTTGATTGATTTGACCGGGCTTGCCCCATTGGGGTGATCATGTGGTACCAAGTTGTGGTATCCCCCACAAAGACTGCCTCGCTGGGGTGGCTTGTTGAGTTCTGAAGAATCGTTGCCCATTTTAATGGACATACTCATTGACTCATTGCCAGGGAAATATGTTAACATCAGCAAAAATGGAGAAAGTTCTACTGATTTTTAATGGAGATACTAGCAAAACTGGAGAAAAATCTACTGATATTCTGGGACCCTGATCCAGCCATAAACCCACAACAGTACCAGGCAACCACAAGTCCTCCCCGATTCCACGACTCCGACTTGTGCATCTCCCATCCCATCCTCTGCATCCTCTGCATCCTCTGCATCCTCGCCTTCCTTCATCCACCGTAGCCTCGGAAATCAACAAAAATCTGGGGCAAGTGGCCTCTGGCATCAAGACAAATAACTCTCTGGTAATCAAACATCTTGGGCTGCATCCCCTAGAAATGAAGTTTTTTTTCGCTGTAAAAAAGTCACCTCCAAAAAATCTATAAATCGCTGGGAATTTTGTGGATTTTCCAGCCATCTTCGATTACCACATGGAAAAGCAGCAGATTTTTTCAGATCGGGTGGGATTCAGCCCGGCTCCCCAACTGGCATGGATAGCCATCGAAAATTGGGCATGTAATCCATAATCATTCATCAGTAAGTGATGATTGATTAATTAATCTTGATGGAATGGATATGAATGGATATACTGTACTGAATGATTAGGGATTTATCTACGATAAATGTGGATGTAACATGATATAGCCATCGAAACCATCAATAAATGGGATGACGTAAACATCATCAAATTGGGCAAATGGGGTGGACAAACCCATTTCCATTTTGTGGGATGGAAATTGAATGGAAAGTAAAAATGGAAAGTGAAGACGAATATGTTCGAATCCGTTTCATGTAAGGATGGAGGGTTTTTGGCGGATTTTTCTCAATGCCCCGTTCCGAGGTGGTCGAAGAGGTGCACTGCTGGTCGGTACGTTTCTTCGGATCCCAACAGGACTTCCTGTTGAATGTACAGGCCCTGTTCGGATTTTTGTGACCCATTCTTTCAATATCTGAAAATTGCTTCCTTGAAAAGACAGTTCAATGCCTTAGAATACCGTATCCCCAATCTTTTAATGGTCATTTGAATGACAATCCCCCCTTTGAGATGAACCCTCCATGGACCCCGGCAGTAGCTGAGCTAAGCCTTTCTGCCCATCCTGTGGCCCTCGGAACCCAAAAACGGCCGGAACAATTCGCCAAGGATGGTGCTCTCACGAAAACCGAACAATGACATGTCTCTATGAAATTGGGGGATATATATATATATATATAGATGTCCCATATATTATGGAAAATCAAACATCTTTGAAACCACCAACCAGTCATGGGGAATGTGTCTCAATTCTGACGTTTCATCCAAATTTTCCTTGGGACCATCCCAATGGACCGCAGGATCGCCACCCGATGATCCCCCCCAAAAAAAGGAGGATTTTAGGGTAATCCAAGGGTAATCCATTTCCTGTAGTACATGGGTCATTAAATGTCCCCATTGAACATCACCCAACCATTAGGTATATGGTCTATAATGGCTACTATAAGGTGATGTCCAATATACCCCAAATGGGACAGTTACCAACCCCTGTAGTAGTCAAATAATCCCCAATGAAAATCCTGAATGATGTTGATTTAGCATTCGACCCATCGATTCATTTGATTTAGGCCCACGAAATCCCAAATAATTTTGGGAATTCCAGGGCCAAGGGGGAAGGGAGACTGCGCTAGATCTCGCAACCACTCAACATGGCAAGTTCTGAGAGTTTCATGTTATTATCTGAAAATAAGGTACCCAAAGTTCTATGGTTTATCATCATTTCCTCATGAAAATACGCCCACAATTGCTGGGGATTCCTAAAATGGGGTCATCTGGAAATCATAAAAAACTCTTCGTCATGTTTCCTGGGAAAATCAATGGTTTTGGGGGACTCAAAAAAACTTTCAATGTTCAACTTCCGGCTCTACGTTGAGCAGGAGAGTTGCACACAAGTAGCAAGAGAAATGTGTTTGACATGACTTTCAGGTTCAGGAAAACAACTGTGCATTCTTCCAGCTCCAAAATCATTGCAATCTGTTTGCTGCTGCGGACGTTTGGAAGGCACGACGCCCCTTTTTCAGACGCGGAAATGCATGGCGCCAACCCCTGCGATGGTACTCTTTGGTGGCTTCACATCTTTGGCGGCCTGCAGAACATGATGAGCCTTGGGCAAGGGGGATTGATATATAGTTTTAAGTTCCACATTTTGGTGACAACTCTGCAGCAAGCTGGGTACGTTTCATCTTATTCATAATATAGTGTACATCTTTTATGTATATACATACATATATATATATATTCACATGCGTTAACAACAACATATCACATTATTCTATAAATATAGTCATATAATTTTATCATATTGTATCTTATCCATAATCATTGTTTATATATGTGTGAATCCTGGCCAGTCCAATGTTATGGTTAAAATAGTAGCATTTTAACATTGAAACCCATTTGAGTGGAGGTTTCCTAAGTCATGGGGGTCCCCAAATGTCCCCAAGTCACCATGGCTTTCGGTGAAAAGCCATATGAAAATGGTCATCCATTTTTTTGGATGATGACTGGGGTACCCCTACTTTGGGAAACCTCCACATGAATAGCCACCTTATCACAAATAGTTTCTTGACGCTTGAATAGCAGGGGAGATCCGAATAAGTTGATTTATATGAGTTTGTT
>CAMXCT020003681.1:0-10000 GCA_947184155.2 Cladocopium goreaui | reverse complement strand
TTTCGGAGGATCTTATTAATGACCAATTATATACGTATATAATCGTGTATATATATATCCAATTATCCTTATAAGAAGAATCAAAAGGTGAAACTTTTAATCCTCGGTAGAAAAGACACGAAACGAGTCACTAGGATAATGAAAACGTTTACATAGATATGGAAACCCATGGTTTCCCTAGGAAATCATCGGCAAATGATGGGTTTTCCACATCTATGTCAACGTTTATAGGAGGGTAAACCTTGACAAAAGCAGGTCCTTATACTCAAGACATAGCTACAGGCGTACAATGAAAAATGGCTTCGTCTGAAAAAGTAGGGGAAAACCATCGGTGAATCCCTCGGTGAATCATCACCATCTATCGGTTTCTGCCCGCTCCCATTGCCTGGCCTTGGCGTCCCCAATTTCTCGCTTCACATGTGAAGAACGCGGCAGTTCAGGGTGCCCTCTTGTTGAAGGCTCCGTTGGCGGTTCCAAGGTCTCCTTTGCTGATGGGTGGACAAAACAGAAACAGGAATAACACATTACAACTTGCAACCTGTCTGGCTATCAAATGACTCGTCGCTTGAGAAAGAGTTGACATCAACACTGTAAGACTTCAACCACTACAAGGGTATGGGGTACCAGTATGAGTCGAACATAGTCGAACCACAAGCCACAAGGTACTTGGTTGAGCGACTACAAAACGTAAGCAGCTTCCATGCAAAGTCTCTTTAGCGTCTTCTGCATTCTCTTGCTTCTCTGGCTTCTCTGATTGGGAGGACCGCGGCAGTTCAGCAGGGTGCCCTCTTGTTGAAGGCTCCGTTGGCGGTTCCAAGGTCTCCTTTGCTGATGGGTGGACAAAACAGAAACAGGAATAACACATTACAACTTGCAACCTGTCTCGCTATCAAATGACTCGTCGCTTGAGAAAGAGTTGACATCAACACTGTAAGACTTCAACCACTACAAGGGTACGGGGTACCAGTATGAGTCGAACATAGTCGAACCACAAGCCACAAGGTACTTGGTTGAGCGACTACAAAACGTAAGCAGCTTCCCTGCAAAGTCTCTTTAGCGTCTTCTGCATTCTCTTGCTTCTCTGGCTTCTCTGATTGGGAGGACCGCGGCAGTTCAGCAGGGTGCCCTCTTGTTGAAGGCTCCGTTGGCGGTTCCAAGGTCTCCTTTGCTGAGTGGACAAAACAGAAACAGGAATAACACATTACAACTTGCAACCTGTCTCGCTATCAAATGACTCGTCGCTTGAGAAAAAGAGTTGACATCAACACTGTAAGACTTCAACCACTACAAGGGTACGGGGTACCAGTATGAGTCGAACATAGTCGAACCACAAGCCACAAGGTACTTGGTTGAGCGACTACAAAACGTAAGCAGCTTCCATGCAAAGTCTCTTTAGCGTCTTCTGCATTCTCTTGCTTCTCTGGTTTCTCTGATTGGGAGGACCGCGGCAGTTCAGCAGGGTGCCCTCTTGTTGAAGGCTCCGTTGGCGGTTCCAAGGTCTCCTTTGCTGATGGGTGGATAAAACAGAAACAGGAATAACACATTACAACTTGCAACCTGTCTCGCTATCAAATGACTCGTCGCTTGAGAAAGAGTTGACATCAACACTGTAAGACTTCAACCACTACAAGGGTACGGGGTACCAGTATGAGTCGAACATAGTCGAACCACAAGCCACAAGGTACTTGGTTGAGCGACTACAAAACGTAAGCAGCTTCCATGCAAAGTCTCTTTAGCGTCTTCTGCATTCTCTTGCTTCTCTGGCTTCTCTGATTGGGAGGACCGCGGCAGTTCAGCAGGGTGCCCTCTTGTTGAAGGCTCCGCTGCAGATTTCAAAGTTGCCTTGGCGGGTTGACAGTCTCAGCATCTGGAGATAGGGGGACTGGTTCCAACTGCAAGCGAAGCACAGGGTCCAAGGCTGGCCGGACAGGCAAGGCACCACCCTTGCCAAAGAAAGTGGCGTGGCTCGGAAGTTTTCGATCAAAGATTCCCAATGTGTTAGGATTTCTTGCCTGTTAGATGCAGGAACAAAGTTTTCTGGCGAAGTTTTCTGGCAAAGTTCCCTGGAGAATTTTGGACCTTTGAGCTTGGATCTGCTCTGTAAGACTTGGGAGTGTCATGTGTCACGCTTGAAGGTCGTCATTCACAGAGCGATCTTGCACTGAGCGCATACTGTGTGTGTGCTTGTCTGTGTGTGTATGCCGTGCACTCAGTGTGTTTGCGTGTGTGTGTGTATGTATATATATATATTAAAATGCAATTAAATTCCATGTAAGGCACTACAAGCGCAGTGTACAGTGTACAGCATCGCAACATAACGTGCTGTAGTGTGCTCTAATGCAATGTAATCCCACATACTGCACCGCACCGCAACGCAATCAAAATGGCCAAATAGCCCAGCGAATCCCAAACCTTTGCGCATGTTGTGACGTCAAAGCACATTGTATGGCTACTGGAAGGTAGTGGGCAAACATTGCTACATAGATATGTTTCAATCTGTATCAATCATCTAAATAGGATCTACATATGCCGATATATTGATATCATTCTATACATATAATAATGTATACAACCATGTAAATATCATATAGCATTAAAATGAGTTATAGTTGTGCATCGTATAATCATGTGCATACATATATATATATAATAATGTTATACATAATCATATCATCATAGCATTGCACTTATCATATCAATTGTTGGTTTATACATTATATATCTCAACTTATGGTGATATTTCAACTTATGGGGGCAACAAAGGCCATGATCATATTGTCGTTGGATGCCATCCCGCCTGTCTGGTGGCCTCCAACTGAGCCTTTAGCGACCACAAGGCTTCGAGACGATGCACCTGAAGCGACGTCTCGTTGAACCGGTCGGGATACGGGGGTCATGTTTACCCACTTAATGGGATACCCTCTGGTAAACTAACGTAACTATGGAAAATCACCATTTTTGATGGGAAAATCCACTATAAATGGCCATTTCCAATAGCTAGGTTAGTTTACCAGAGGGTAACTCCTGTTATGAATGGAGGTTAGAATCCAAAATATCCAAAACTCTACGGAGGTTTTGAAAATGGGTTTGGCGGATTGGGGTATGGCTTATGAAAAACGGGGATTCGAACCTCCATAAGTTGTGATGTGGGGCCCCCTTTTACACCATCTATCTTTAACCACTTAGCAGTGCTAAGTGGCATCGCCGAGGATGGGGAAAATCATCGGGATACGATGGGGATAAGCAATTTGATATTTGGGTGTGGAGAATGGGGTAGAACCCAGCTTGGGGCCATTTTTCATGGGAAACATATGAAACATGATAATAGTATCAATCAGTGGATAATCAAGGGGTGATTTCACCCCTCTATGTTCAGACAAGCTCATGTATAGATCAGCAACCCACGACGAAGTCAGTCAAAATCCATGTTTTTCATTATGGCACATATGGACATATGGGGATGTAATCGGATGTAATATGGGGATTTGTCATGGGATGGATAAATACAACTAAAAACATCGGATTACGCTTCGCTGAAGCATCAATTTATGTGGTGTATTTCGGCAACTAAGATTACATTCAATGGGCTGATTTGAGGGAAAACCTACAGGAAACATCATGTTTTTGCCAAACATAGGGGTAGATGTTCCCGTCAACCAATTCCGAAGACATCTGAAGCCACCCTTCTACAGTAAACAAAGCTGAAATATGAGATGGAACCAAACATTCTATCTCTAAACATGAGACGGAACCTCACATTTGATCGCAAACATCTGACAATTTTAGATGGAAACCCAAAACCTTATCTACATACAAAAATTGTAATTCGGAAGAGAACATGTTCCTACTTGGACGGCCATTCTTAGTTCAGTTGATTCTTCCCACCTCTTCTTCTGCCAGCTTCCGGCGTGCCAGCGCGGCACGCTGTGGGGAGCCTTGGGAACACCATGGCAGGGATTTTCCGCCAGTTATTGCCATGGCTGCTATGTCCAAGGCTCAAATCGTCCAGAATTATCCAATGGCCATCATATATCATATATTAAGTAATACAAACGATGATACAGTAATCTGGTATAATCTGGTTTGTCTCAATGAAATAGTGATACAGAATAAAATAGGGAATGGGATATTCATGGGATATTCATGGGATATTCATGGGATATGTTGTAGTATGTACCGTAATATGAAATTGACATATCATCTGGATGTTAATATTAATGGGATATCCAATGGGATATGAATATCCAGAATAGTGATGCAGCAATCTGGTTTGTCTCAAGACGGTACCCCGCAGTGGCCTGCAAATTGGGGTAAATGCCCCATTTTCAGACATTGTCAGACAAACCCACATATAAATATATATATATCATATTGGTTGTATATCTCATCAATACTAATTTCATTAATGGTTGTGATTAGATATTAATGGTATTAGATAGTAGCCCGTATCCCCCTCAAACAAAAATGATGAACCAACCAATCCCATTCATATTATATTCAAAAAAAATATCACAATCAGCCAATCAGATGGTTGGTTTAATTCCACCAGAATCACAGACATAGAGGTCACAGTCAACTCAGGCTTTTTGGATCCAAAACTCCATCCGAAGCCAGCTAGCTGAGTACCAAAAAAACATGGAAAGGACAATGATTGATTCAATATATTTCAACATGAATCATTCAGAAGGATCCTGAACCAAAATCCGACTCGGAGATCTCGGAGTCAAGATGTTTGAAATCTTATGGAGACACATGGAGAAACTCCAGCTGTTCTGCTTTGGGTTGGGGTCATATCACTGACCTTTGCGACCGCCCCGGCGCCTTCATCATGGGCTATGATGCTGACCTCCTCAATGGGCAGCTCAGTGGAAACCTGCGATGGCAACCCGTGGCGAAACCCGTGGTACAATTTTTGAGACCTATGGGGTTGTCCCAATAAACATCAATATATGGTTTAAATAAATTGGTACAAATAAACATATATATATAATTATTATTGTGGGTTGTCTGAAAATAAGATATCCCCAAATTTCACAAAAATCAATGCTCATTTTTTTCCCCATCAAAGTTCCATAGCTGGAAGGATATACCCCGATGAAATTCCCCGAACCCATGCCCAAAAAAACCCTCTGGGAATTTCCTAGCTATCGACCATAACCCATTTAGTCCGATGATATACCTATTAAAAATGGATCATTTTCTGTGAAATGACCAGAGTTTTTATCCCTCCAGATCTCCTAAGTCGGTCGTTTTTCCCCCAAATTTTCCCAGTTGTTCCATCGGTTTTTCTCCGCAGTCCGGGTGAAATCCCCGCCATTTACGCACCGACCAAGCGACTGAGGGCGGAGCCTCCGTGAAGTCCGGGGCCTTGGAAGTCCAGGCCACCAAGCGGGCGCAGTCTTTGGCCAACTTGGCCAGGTGCTCCTGCAGATCGGTACCGATTTTCATGGAGATCAAGGGAACCCTTGGATGGAGGATATGTAATATATGATAATGGTTAATAATGGTTGATAATGGTTAATATTGGTTGATAATGGTTAATAATGGTTAATAATTGGAATAATGGTTGTGAAACCAGGCAGCAATGCACTGCGAGACACAAGGCTGCCGGTTTTGCCTGGAGACGCAGCAATCTTGGCTTAGGCCTAAAAGCCGCGGACGGGCACATGTTGTGCAGGGTCCTTGCAGCACATATGACAACTGTCCTGACATGTACAGGTGAACAGGTGTCCTGGCCATGCATGTGTCCTCACTGTCCGGATGCTATCCATGAGATGGCATGTCTTTCTCAGTTAATCCTATCTTCTTGTTGAAATGAGATGGCATCCGGAAGAAGGTCACCAAGACATTCGCTGTTTGCCCAATCAGGCCAGTGCAGCTGTACGGGAGGTCTCCGTAGCTCACGTTTTGTTCGAGCTGCCTCCATTCAGCACTGCCATCTTTCAGGTCAAACCTACCATATGAGCTCCTGAGACTAAACTCCTCAGGGTCATGTCTGGGTTTGGGAGTCCTAAAGGCTCTGGCGTTTCGAGCCACGTGCACTACCACACCATCTTGTTGGTGCCAACCGGGACTCTCACTCAGCGTCGCAAGCCGGCTCAGTAGGGGATCAGCAGGGCTCATCGGCTTACCCACCTTCACCTCGTTGGTCACGGCATTGGACTTTGCAACCTTGGAGGTCTGCTTGATGAAGTCCTGGTTAAACTTCACGCACCATTCGCCTTTCTCCAAGATGTGATGAAGATGACTCACATCCATCTCCTTCGTCAGCGCATCGACGATCATGTTTTGCGTTGAAGTCCACCGCAGGCACGTTTGGGGCTGCCGCAATGTTGATCTCAACCAACTCACGGTAAATGCCAGGCTCTTTTGGGACCCATAGCTTGGAGTATCGGAACATCCCTTGTCAAAGACGTCCTTCGCATCAGTCACCACTGTCAAAGGCACTTGAGACAGCGATGAAGAAACATCTTTGCCCTCCACAGGAAGTCCAAAAGCTTCCGCCAAGCAGCCACGTAGGTAAATGCCCACGTCAAAGCATTCTTCCACTCCCAAAAGCTCAGCCGCATACGTTGACCTGCAAACTCTGGTCAACCTGTGGCTTCTTGCATCCAACACTGCAAACTTGCCAGGGCGCCCAGCCATCAAGTCCTTGTCCGCGATGAGGATCAAGTAGGCTGATTGGCTGTAAACCTTCAGCATGGGGTCTTCTCCAGCAGCACCACTTCGCTGGACGTTGCCCAAAGAGGCATCTGAAACACCCAGGAGGCCACAACCATCCAAGTTCATAGGTCGAAACCACAAAGCAAACTTGGGCGTCTGTTTGAAGCGCCGCAGCAAAAGGTTTGCACGCAACATAGTGCCAATGGTTGGAGATTCTCCTTGGAGAGTGCAAAGTTGAAAACCTTGGTCAAAACGGACCTGTGCCACCAACCATTGCATGCTGCCCAGCAAGGCTCTGAGCTGTTTGTGCTCAGCAGGTGTCAATGTTGCTTCTGGCGTCTGTCGCCGGTTTTCTGCAATCACCAACGGCTTCAAATTGGAGTGATACTCCTCCATGGAAACTGAAATGCTTCCGTCGCCATGCTGCTTGATCAGCTTGCCACAGTAGTGAAAGCTCTTCTCCTCCAAACTTCCATAGCCAAGTTCTTCTCCCAGCTTCAGCAAAAGTTGCTTCGCCCTGTCGTTTCCACCAAACAGCAAATCATCAACATGACTGCAAATCATGCCTTCGCATTCGCCGGTGGGTGACCAAAGCATCCAAAGGGCGGAGTCAATGGAAGAACGTTTCCATCCCAAGGCTGTGAGGGACTTGTGCAATCGAAGGTACCACCTTCTTGGACTGTCACTCAAACCAAAAATGCCCTTCTTGAGGCGAGCTAAACCACCAGCGCCAAGAGGAAGACCAGGCTCTGTCGGGTCATTGGTGCTGAGGTTCTCGATGTAGAGGATGCGTTCACCATCCAAAAACAACTCACCTTTCAAAAATGCTGCTTTCACATCTGCGCTCAAAAGGTGCCAACCCTTGGAGGCTGTGAAAACCAAAAGCAAATGGACTGATGTCCTGGATGCCGTCGGGGCGTCCTTTCGAACTTCATATGCTGAAACATCTTTGTATCCCGGCACCACCAGTCTTGCAGATGCCTTCAAAGGAAGCTGTCGCTCCTCAGTGCGCAGGCCATCGTTCTTGTCAGTGTAGACATAGCGGGGGCGCAGGATCAAATGGGATTTGTTGCTCTGCTTGAGGTTCTCTCTGATACGCTTTGCCTCATCAGGGCTCAGCACTTCAACTGCATCATTGTCAACCCATGTTTGCCAACCCTTCTGTGCAGCTTCACGGAACTCAGCTTTGGCCTCAGGCGTCATGTCACGCCACTTGTACTCTTTGCGGGCTGTCTGCACGGCCATAGCTTCTTGTTCTCCTCGTGGCAACATAGTTCCAACTGCTTTCATGGCTTGCAGTTGAGATCTCGAAGGAAGGGGCCATGAACCTTTCCAAGTGCCACGATCTTCACATTCAAGGTCCATAGGATTTGATTCCTCAGCTGCAGCTTCAAGGAAAAGGCGTCTCAGAGGGTGAAGATCATCTTGTCGGAGTGCCGCTTGAACTTCTTTCACCTCATCATGAGACAAAACCAACGCATCAAAAGGCTTCTTGGAACCACTTGCCGTAGAAGAAGCTTTCGGGGTGAGCGTTCTGGCTAGCTCATCCAAAGTCATTTCAGCTTCTCGTTTTCCAGCAATAGGATCCGCAGTCATCTCCTTTGCTCGCTCCACAGCGCGACCAAGTCGAGGTGTCGCAGGTGCTGAAGGCGTTTTCGGTGCTGCAGGTGCCACAGGCGTAGCAGGAGACAAGGCCGTAGGAGCCGTTGTCGGATGAGCCATCAAACCAGCTCGAAGCACCGCTTCAGGCACAGGAGATCTGCTTCGCAGCGTTGTCCTTCTGGAGGATGCCACAGATGGCGGCATGGAAGATGCCACTGTGGGAGCTGCTGTTGTTCCACCATCATGCGCAGGTCGCAAGGCTTGTGCAAATTCTTGCGGAGCTACCGGTGGTAAATCGGTAGGCGCACTGGCTACTTGTTGAGCTTGTTGTGGAAAAACAGGAGCCACTGATGCCGCAGGTTCAGCTTGAACTGCTTCAGAGTCCTCAGCATTCGCAACTGCTTCAGGAGGTTGAGCTTGAGCTCGTTGTCGTAGAGCTTGATCATGTTGAGCTGCTTCGACAACTTCATCAATTGCATCACGCCAAGTTTCGGCGGCAATCTGCTCCATGGTGCTTGCCAAGCGCACATGTTCTCGGGCACATTTGGTCAATTGACCCTTGCGTGAAAGAAAACAATTCACATCACCTTCGTTTGCCACCAGCAATGCAGGACCATGCCAGCGACGCAGGCTCAACTTCTTTCGGGATCCAGCAGTCTTGTTGTTGTACTTGGTCTGCCTGAAGTAGTACACAATGGATCCAGGTTCAAGAGGTTGTGTCACTGTGGTATTTCGTGACCTGCTCAGCAAAGCTCGGCGCAAGCCTCTTGAAAAGTGGAGTCTTGCCATCGCCACTCTGGCTGTCTCTCGCATTGCCACCTGTCTGGCCAAACTTGGGCGTGAGTCAACAAGTCCATGCTCAGCGACCCGTTGACCAAAGTCACCAAGAACATCGCCTTGAAGGCGGGGCTGTCTGCCCAGTGCCGCTTGTGCTGGCGAAACACCAAGTTCATTCACATCGCCGTTGTAGGCAGTGATGGCCTCTTGCAAGGCTAAGTCCATATCTTCCTTGCCAGTGACGCTTTGGCTTTTGACGATGGAGTGCAAAAGAGCTTTGATGATGCCACCGCCGCGTTCACATAGACCATTCTGCCAAGGCGCTTGAACTGCACAGTGCCAGAGGAGAATTGCATTCTCAGAGCAAAGTTGCTCAAACTCCCATGACACAAATTCACGTCCTTGATCAGCAACAAGAACTCTCGGTGCTCCAAAAATGGGAAACCAGCGCTTCTTCATGAACTTGATCACTGAGGCGGAGCTCTTGTCTGGCAGCACTTCTGCAAGTTGAAATCTTGAGCAGTGGTCGATCACATGCACGATGTAAAATCGTTGCTCTGCCAGATCGTACCCTTCAAAGATGTCGATGTGGACTTGGTCTGAGACATCTCGAGGTGTTGGAAGAGATGCAGGCCTTCTGGCCTTTGGAGCTCTCATTTCTTGGCACACGCTGCACTTGTGGAGGCGTGCAGCCTTCACCACTTCAGGTGGTGCTCCGCTCAGAGCTAGAGCACGTGCCAGCCTCTTGTTTGATCTATGCCCCGTGTTCTCGTGAAGGCGTTTGATTGCCTGCTTCACGGCTGGAGAGATGGCAGCCTTTTCAAGTCCAAGTCCATCAGGCTGACCATCTTCCGAGGAAGAGGGAGCATCAACTCCAGGGGCTAGTCGTTCTTCTTCATCACCTGAAATTTCATCACCACCTCCATCTTCCACAGCCAGAGCTTCTTTGGGCTTGGGG
>CAMXCT020003680.1:461071-552639 GCA_947184155.2 Cladocopium goreaui | reverse complement strand
CTTTTTGCCGGCGGCGAACTTTCATCGGTTATTTATCTTTGTGAATTTGCGGCCCAACTTGCGCCAGCATGGGGGGGTGCTTTTTTGCCCGCCACTACTGGACTTGAACTTGATGTGACGATCTTGCCGATGTCATGGGGCCAACTTCAAATTTTTCATCCTTTCAATGGAGACACTGACATCCAGTGCCATCCTACCGCATACATCCACTGCGATGCCTACCCGACCGTGCGGATGCAGCCAGACGAATTCCCCGTGGGTGGAAAATAGTGTGTGTGCGACCACCGTTGACCATTGCACATGTTTCGAATCATGAGTTGCATGAAAGCGCAGACCATAAAACATCCTTCCATGTCAGCACAAGTAACTTGACCTAACATGTAAGATCTTTTCGTGTGACAACTTGCTTTTCTATCTCCACCCATCCCCCAAAAGGTAACAGGTAACATCTTTACTCTGTCAACACAAGTTAACGTAACATGTAACATCTGTCCTTATAACCCCACCCATATCCAATAACGTAACATGTAACATCTTGCCTTACATGTAACATCTTTTCTACAAACGCATTCGTTTCTGCTTACAATCTACATGAACGTTATTACGCCCCCCCACCCCCCACCCCAACTCCCATGACGTATCACATTACATCTATGTCAACACAACATCCATGACGTAATATGTTGCTATATGTCAGTGCCTGACTTTCTACTTTCAGTCTGCATGAACGTTATTACGCCCCCCCACCCCACCCCAGCCCATAGCATCAACATGGTTTGCAAGTGCAAGCGGACGTTAACATCCCACCCCACCCCCCAACCCCACCCCCCCGTAGCGTCAACAAAAAAACAGTAAAAATAGGGTCCAATTTTCCCCCCGCTAGCATGTTTCACATTCCTGTCTCTGTTGGGTATGCCTTTGTGGGACTGTAAAATGCCGTTCGGGGAAAAATTATTGCCATCGAAGGAAACAAAAACCACCAAAATCGGAATACAAATTAGGCGCATCGAAATTTGCACGGGAAAAAAACACGTGGGAAGGCAATGTGCCACTCTAACGAAACAAAATTGGAACCGCAAGGCTAGTTCCAAGGGGGGCGGACGTCGGGGAAGGGTCACGTTGCAATTTGGGTGTTTCCGTGCAATTTAAAAAATGGTCCCCGGTTGTGTTGTGGCGTTGAAAAAACGGGGGGTACCAGGTCAGCAGGCCAGGAACGTGAAACCGCAAACACTGTGTGGATCCAGCAACTCTTTGTACTGATGGCATGTTTATCCACAAGTAAAGGTCATGACATGCTTTGGCGCTGCCAAGTGACTGAACATTTATAGGAAAAAACGTGTGCAAATGGCAGTGTTGCAAGAAGATGCACGACAGCCGACCAACATGCGCACATCCGGCTGCAACACCATGTGCGTGGTTTTCCAATGATTTGTTTTGCGTCAATTGTATTTCCCGTGGGGATTGATCAAAGGTGGTTTTGTGTGACAAGTGCAAACAGTTTGCATGACAACACAAAACAAAACATTGAACAAATTATTAACACCAATTTTGTTGAACCTTTATCATGGTCAGATGAATTTTGTAGGGAACACTGCACGAAGTTTCCAGGACAATGGATTTGCGCTTAAAACAAACAAAACTGCTTGCACAATTCACAATGCTTTTGGTTCAAGATCAGAAACCCCCACATTTGCTTTATTCTTTTGGCAGTCAGGTTGCAAGTGCATTTTGAGGTGTTGAGGCGAGATGAACAATCAAACAACTATCGGACAAGGTTGTTTTCATACAGTCGGAACCACTGTAGGCGCCCGCACTCGGATGGTGAAAAAAAACACCGGTTGAAATCAATTCCATAACGACAATTTGTTCGGCAAACGTTGTCATGTGATGATGTCTTCACGCCACGGTTGTACTTTTGAGGCTGCAGTGTGTGTATGTGTGTGAGTGTATCACCAGTGTGTGAACTGGCTGAAATTCTAGCACTGGTGAATCCTAACGAATAATGGTTTCTTTGTGCCTTTGTTGCAATGTGATTCGGATGTGCGGAGTCCTTGCCTTTCCATTCCAGACCTGCCCCAGGACACCCTAGCTTCAGAACTTCGTGATTTACACAGCAGATTGCTGCAGCAATATCGGCAAGCACTTCGTCACAAAACAAGCGGAAAACGTCCGAAAAATTCCCATCCAAGCCACGGGCAGGGAAACCTGGACAAACAACATAATTTTATCCGATTGAACATATCTTTAGAAAATCATATGATTTCAGGTATTTATTTTGTTATTCTGACTTTGAAGGCTAGGGTGGAAAAATACAACCCCAAAAATCGGTCAACCACATGTCAATTCAGCAGCACGTAGTGTTACTAGTTGTTCATTTGAAATTTGGTGGGTGCGTGGAATTTGCTACACTGGTTACTGAGGATCTGGAAGATGGTGCTCATCGAGAATTTCAAGTGTCAACAGATTCATTCGATCCCAATTCAGTGCGTCACTCAGGCATACTTGGGAGTATTTGGGTTATCGCGCTTTGTTTGTCTGTTTTGCGTGCTTTTGTTCGGCTGAAGACGTCCAACTCGGGATGAAAGGTTTGAAGATGGAGAGTTCAGAGGAAACGATCAAAATTCATCAGATGCCAAGGTCTTCGGTCCAAAGCTTGATCGTTCTTCAAAACAAGGCTGGCTGATAACTGGTTTTGGAATCTGGATTTGCTATGAATTTTCACTCAGGCCTTTTTGAAACCCTCATCAGTTTGACATAAAAAAACAAGGAATTTTGTTGTTGATTTTTTTTGCCAAAATTCAGAGATGTCGGGAACATGTTTTCTAAAAAAAATATGCAATTGCATTATTAACATTGACGTTGGCAAATTCACCTCCCTACCCTCGGCAACATCTTGGCAAGTATACCCCCGTTGTTGTTTTTGCTTGGATTCGCTTCAAGTCTTCCACAAGACACAAGACCTTTTTCAACTGGATTCTCTCTGTGTCAGTCAAAAAAAATTCAGTTTCCGCAGGAAGACTTTGTGGTGACAAGTCAGAAAAATCAAAGCCGCTGGAGCCGCTGGAGCAATCGGAACATTTTGTGGAGACTGCAAAGTCATCAGCAGGTTCTTCAGACTTTGAATGCACGGATGAATTTGGTATGTTGAAGTCTGCAGACCAGGCAGGGTGATACCAAAAGTGAAATCAGATATTTTTTACTTACAGAAACCACATAGAAGATGCCGCACTACTAAAAAACAGGGTAGTCTGCCAAAAAAGGACATTGTGAGGGCCCGTCCGGTATCGGAACCCATTGCAATTTCGTAGATAGAAGGGTTGGATAATGATATGTGTGCAGGCTGAAACGATACTTCAAAAGTGGGGTTTGCTTGGGCTGCATCTCATGGAGGTGCAAGTCAGTGTCTGAGACTCCGGGCTGTGTGATTCTTCTTTCACATGCAATTGAAACATCTCCAAAAACATTTGGAGAGTCCCATGGATTCAGAAACGGCAGACTGACGGGTGGAATTTTTTTCAGCAGTCCGTAATTTGTACAGAGCTCCTGTGCACACACAGCAGAGTCACACACTTGCTTGCTCAGAACTGTCATTGCGAATTCTGATGTGGAATGCATCTTATGTGCAAAAACACCAACAATTAAGTGACAAGATGAATATATATATATACATATATATACACACATAGAAGAATAATCACAGGAGACAATGACGGTATAAACCAACAGCGATAAAATATATAGGTCCCCCCAGCTACGACTTAAATGCCCCCAGGGGCGGGACTATACATAAAAAAAAAGCTGCAGGCACAGGAAGCCGGGCACGTTTCCCTTCCCACTCATGTCCGCAGTTTCATTGTGCGTGGTGGGACATGAGTGCCACACGCCCCTGCAGTAATGAGAAGTTTTACATCTATTCAGATGGCACACACACACACACCCTGCCGCAGCAGGGTGGGTGAAATGGTGACATGGAAATGAAAATTAAATAACAGTGAACATGAGATGATACCTTACCTAACCGGGACACGAGACGGGGAATCCAAAAGAAGAAAGGAAAAAGGAGAAAACACCAACACCACACACCTAGCCCAAAACGGCGAACCCTGGAAGGGCAAGGGAAAAGAAAAGGCGGAAGGACGACGGGCCAAAAACCGACCAGAGGTGGCGGGGGGACGGAAGCGCCTGACATAACCTACAAGGCGAGAGCCAAACCTACCTCGGCACGCGAATGACCCAAACCTGACCAAACACGGGGGCACGCATGAGATAGTGGACCAACGGGGAACTAGTTAATGGCAATTGATGCAACCACAAACAAATGCACAGGATCGTGATAAGGCTCGAGGCCCTCGGTGGTCAGTTCAACCCTATGGACAGATTAAGCGTTCAACCCTCGAATTGGTGCACAGTTGAACCGACCGTACCAACGACGAAAAAAAGAAAAAGCACCATACCTGCAAGCATGTCCTGATGCCTGGAGATCCGTGTTGAATGTGCAGTCAAAAGCTGAAATGTTCTCGAGCAGAGTTGGAAAAAAGGAGGTTGTCGCAGCTGTCATCTACTCCAAGGACAGGTTGTTCAAAAAAGGTGACTGCCCAGACTGCGGCCAATGGTTGAACCAGTAGACGACGACTGGGTGAGACCCGAAACATGGCCAACTGTTTCACTTTACTTCAACGAATTACCAAGTTGAAATGTGTTAATTCGGCGATCAGGTCGAAGGGTCAGAAATCCTACCTAGAAAGGTATTCCCGGAGGGGCTCACGGCATCTTGTCGAACCGACGTGAGTAAACACACTTGCTCAGAACTGTCATGTCGAATTCTGATGTGGAATGCATCTTACGTGCAAAAACACCAAAAATTAAATGATTCGATGAATATACATATACATATATATAAATATATACATAAAAGAATAATCACAGGAGACAATGACGGTATAAACCAACAGCGATAAAATATATAGGTCCAGGGGCGGGACTATACATAGAAAAAAAAGCTGCAGGCACAGGAAGCCGGCCACGTTTCCCTTCCCACTCATGTCCGCAGCTTCATTGTGTGTGGTAGAACATGAGTGCCACACGCCCCTGCAGTAATAAGAAGTTTTACATCTATTCAGATGGTACACACACACACACCCACCGCCCACACATGCGCATACATGCGCACACATGCGTAAGCATGTGCACGCAAAAAACATATTGTCGGCAAAAACCCAAAGGCCTCAGTCAGTGTCTTTTTTGAACTTCAGGCGTCAGGTCTACGCTGAGGCAATTTCTGGACCCCGACATGTGCTTGGCGAACCAAGTGCTTACTCCAATTGTCCTGTCTTCCTATTTACCAATTTATTTAATTACCCTATTTACCCTATTTACCCTATTTACCTTTTTACCATTTTACCTTTTTCCTACTTACCTATTTCCCTTTTTACTTATTTACCTATTTACCTAGTTACGTATCTACGTATCTACTTATCTACCGATCTACCAATCTACCTATCTATTTATCTATCCATCCATCTATCTATCTATGTACCTATCTATCTATCTATCAATCTATCTATCTATTTATCTATCTATCTATCTATCTATCTATCCAGCTGTCTATCTGTCTATCTATCTTTCTATCTATCTATCTAACTCTAGTCTAGTCTACTCTATTCTACCCTAATCTACTCCAACCTATTCTAATCCAATCTAATCTAATCTTATCGTATCCTTTCTATCTATTTATTGATCTAATTGTCTAAGCTATGTATCTGTGTCTGTATGTACCTATGTATTTATGTATATAGAAGGGCTCTTTTTTCCCGCAATTTTTTCTTTCCTTTTTTGTTGATGTTTGTTTCCTTGGTTTCCTGCCTCTCTGCTTTTCCTTGCTTCTGTACTTCTCTGTTTGTTTGCTTCTTTGCTTCTCTACTTTTTCGCTGGTCAGCTTTTTTTTTTCCGCTTTTCCATTTTTTTTTTGCTTCTCGAACTTAACTAAACTCGAAGAAACACTATATAGATAAACCTAAACCAACTCTAAATCAACAATAAATAATAACACCCAAACCAATCCCCAAAAACAAACCCTAAATAAATCTGAAACTTAGCCCAAACAATCCCCAAACCAAAACTAACTGGATCCTAAACCAAACCCAAAAAATATTTTAATTTAAACCAAACCTAAAAAAACTTAAACCAACCCTAAATAAATTTTAAACCAACCCTAAATAAATCCTAAACAAACCCTAAATAGATCTTAAGCGAAACCTAAATAAACGCTAAACCAAATAGATCCTAAACCAACCCTAAACAGATCTAGAACCAAGTCTAAAGAAACACTAAACCGACCCTAAACAAACCCTAAACCATCCTTAACAAAACCTTTAATCCCAAATCCCCAAAAAACCTTAAAACCAATCCTAAACAACCCTAAAACAGACCTTAAATCAAACCCTAAACCACCCCCAAATAAACCCTAAACCAACCCTAAGTAAACCCTAGTTGCAAAATACCATTCAACATGAACAATTGGAACAACAAACCGTTGCAAATACCATGGAAAATGAGAGGTTCGAACTCCAAAATGCTGCAACTAGCAAGGAAAACGGACAGAACAGGAAATCAAAAAAAAAACTGTAGACCTGCAATGTATGTCGTGAATTTTATGAATTTTATGAATTTATTGAATGTAATGTAATGTAATGTATGTGATGTGATGTGATGTCATGTCCATGTCTATGTTTGTGTTGTGTTGTGTTGTGTTGTGTTATGTTATATTATGTTATGTTATGTTATGTTATGTGTGTACTGTAGCGTAGCGTAGCATAGTAAACATAGTGTATTGTAGTTCAAGGCAAAGTAGCAGCGAACGGCTATGCAGGCTCCTGAGAAGCAATACGTTGCACAACGCCAATGCGGACAGTGCCCGAAATGTATGTAATGTGTGGAATGCAAGGCAGTGGAGGTAATGAGATGTTTTTGTGAGCCCATTCAAGTAAGCTAGCCAACATATAGAATTTCAGGGAGTACAAGAGGAGGCAATGCAGTATGAAGTACTGTAGGTTGCTAGTACTTACTGTCACGTAAATTACGTATGCAAGAATAGCAACAATTCGCTGACATGGTAACATGGTCCCGTACACACACACACACACTTGTGCAAAACACATTAATTCGATGTGTCCCCTTGTAAGAACATAGGAGAGCATTCTGATTGGTTTTTAAGAATTTCCAGACACTGATCCCTTGCCTTTGCAGCAGTTTGGTTAAAGCTGTGTTTTCCAGCTTTGTGTTCGGAAGCATCGACCTGTTCTATACTGAAGGCATACCCGCGCAGACGAGAATCGCCATCAATGATGAAGGACACCGCTGCAAAGGTTTGCCTCAACTTTGGCAATCCCACTTCTGAAACATGTGCTGCTGCAGGATGAATGCAAGCATGAACTGAAGATGCCTCCCTGCAGCAAAGCCACTTCTAATGTTTTCCACTAGTATGACTCATGGATTTCAGATGCAACCATGGAACACAAAGATACTGCTGTCCATTCCTGCTGTTTGGCTTGCACCACAGGGTGATTTTGTGGGTGATTACCAAGACAGTCCATTGCTGCTACCTGTCAATCGCTATGCTTTGCAACTTCAAGGCATACTGCGTGGACCCAATCTTTGCGAGAGTCCTCTCGATTCATGCGCAGCAGGAGAGCCGTCTTGTTTGCCATGGGTTCTGACTTGAGCAAACCCAATCAGGAACAAAGGGCCAAAGATGTGAACAGAGGCCCAACTCGACTCGAAAACCGACATGTGCGAAAGGATTTGGGCACACGGCCAATGCAACAACGGGTGTCTCCATGGTGAACATCGAAAAGTGAAACCAATACAGACATCCACAGAACATGTCAAATTTCCAGCTGAAAGGAGGCCTCAGAAGTATCAGAAATCTGTGCCCAATGCCTTAGGAACAAAACTTGTGTCAGAAATCCACATCAAACAATCTTTTTGGACACTTGTGTCAACATCCCGCGATCTAATGCTGACCCAACAACCACGTTTCGGACCTTTGTGGGCGTGCGCCGACATGTTTACTTTTTCATTCATATCTTCAGCTAGACGCTCGAGGCGGTGATCGCTCTCGGTCAACAGGCTCAGACATGTCGAGTCCCCTAAAGGAATAAAGATAGAAGCATTAAATGCATACATATACATCAAGGAACAATATCACAACAAAAACAAAAGAAAGCACATGGAAGTAAATATTTCAACTGACAAGTTAATGGTGGTCATCACGATTTTGTATCCTTCAACATTAGCAGTATGTTTGAAAGTTTGATCTCTTTTCACATCTCTGTTTTTGTTGCTACTCTGCAAAGCCAACACAAAAAGGCAGCAGCATAAAAACAAGTGGACTCAAACACCATGATCAAATTCATGAAGAGAAGATCTTACAACGTAACATCACGCGTGTGTGCAAGTGCAAGAGAAGATCTTACAACGTAACATCACGCGTGTGTGCAAGTGCAAGAGAAGATCTTACACGTAACATCACGCGTGTGTGCAAGTGGAAGAGAAGATCTTACAACGTAACATCACGCGTGTGTGCATGTGGAAGAGAAGATCTTACAACGTAACATCACGCGTGTGTGCGTGTGCCCCCCCCCACCCCCCCCACCCCCTGTTCCCCACCCCAAAAATAATAACATGTCATGCGGGCACAACTTCTAACTGACGGGCATAACTTCTAACTGACGGGCACAACTTCTAACTGACGGGCACAACTTCTAACTGACGGGCATAACTTCTAACTGACGGGCACAACTTCTAACTGACGGGCACAACTTCTAACTGATGGGCACAACTTCTAACTGACGGGCACAACTTCTAACTGACGGGCACAACTTCAACGTACCACCACGAAACACTGCCCACAGTGAGCGAAATGAAGATAAACGCGCCCTCACAGGCAGTTTTGCGCTCTCCCCCGTGCGCGCCGACAGGGTTCCGGAAGGAACAACCAGCTCAAGTCCTACCAGAACAGTGCTTAGACGCATTTCTGCTTAAAAACACAAAAGCAGTGTGTGAGGCCAATTTATTTTCAATGCCTTCTCCTACTCAAAGATATTCCTGTGAGTGCTAGAGATGCCTGGGGATTTCTTTTCACAGTCACCTATCAAACCATCTGAGCCAAGGATGAGGCCCGACCCCTGGGCACATGGCACATGGCAGTCATAAGTTTGCAGTCAGAGACACGAGTCACTACGAGTTTGTCCGCAATCCTGTTTTTCTTGAGAGATTCGCAGGACTCTGGTCCGCGGAGTTTCAAAGGCCGCGTTGCTCAGAACTGGCAGAAACCCACAATGGAATTGCATGCAGTGTACGTTTGGTAAAACTAAGATAAAGAGATGATATTGCAAAAGCCTTGTAATGGAGCTGGGGCTGCTCATGATGCTTGCGATAATGCTTGTGGCAGTGCTTGCCATTATGGTTTCTTGACTGCCAGTTGTTTCAGCCTGAAAGTCCTGGGCAGGCCTCGCGAATCAATGAGAAAGTCTTGGACCATACATCCTGTTTGCAGCCCCTGATTTTGGGACCTCAGCACCTTGGCCTTGATTGCCTGTGTCGCTCAGATAAACTGGGAGAGGGGAGTGTCGATGACATTGTGCACAGGAATCCCAAGAGGCTATTTTGGATGCTTGGCATGCACTCATGTCATCAGTTGCTTTTGTGTTGACCGAACAACCTGCCACTTGAAGCCAAATGATTGCCCTGCAAGAAATAGCGATGCAACTTGCACAATGCAGCGGTTTTACTTCGCATGTGCAGTTTCAGTTGCCAGGAAGAACAAGGCACCAAAACACTCGGATTACAATGATTACACAAGAAGGGTGAGCGATGATGAGCATGATATCAGGACGTTTTTTGGTTTCCTCTTCATCCTCTGGGATTTGGTGACAATACCAATGCAGCTTTTCGACATACCAGGCTTTTCAGGCCCAGGGCACGTGAAAATGCTTCAGAACCTTCAAGCAAAGGTGCGCGCATTCCTACCTCCCTGTCGCAGGTTTCCTGGACCTGTTTGCAGAGATCACCTTCTACTACTGGGTTTGCGACATTTTTTTAAATTTTATTTTCTCTTTCGAGCGCCAAGGCTGGCAAGAAACACCCTCCATCTCTGTCAATCATAGGACAAAGCTAGTCGTTCTTATGTTGTCCATAGATCAGGCTTGAACTGGCATGTCCACTGCATGCCTTTGGTGGATGGTGTCTTTTCCGACCAAAGGTCAACATTTTTTTCAATGCCAGAGTTGGCCGTTGGATTAAAGCCCTTTGCGGCCCTTTGTTTTTATGCCATTAAGGCTGCCATTATATGCCATGGTGTTTCTGGATCAAGCACTGTAACAGAGCAATGTATTTTTTTTCCGAGATGCTGAATTTTGGATCAGGCCAGCTTGAAATGAGACCAAGAGTGCCTTGGTTGCGCTAGCCCCGTGTCCCGAGTTGTGTGACTGCTCGCTGAATTTTGCTTGGTGCCTGTTTTTACTGGAAACTGTGCTGTGCGCAGCTTGTCAGGCAATTGCCATGCATTATTTGCGCTCCTGGTTTCCTCTGGCCAGAAACCCAGACTCAAAAAAACACAGGCGTGTAAACACGCCTTGCGGTCTTGAACACAAACACGGAGCAAGCTATTGATCAAGTTCCTCCCTCGATTATAGGTGAGACTAAAAGGCGTACTGTTTTTTGTTGAACCCGTTGAACCCCAAGAAAAGCATTCTTCTAGTCATCTCATCGAGTTCGTGAAGTTGACACTCGAATTTGCTCGTAGAAAACTGGTTGCCAACTTCAAGCATTCGGACGGTGCCAAGGATTGCCTCGTGATTGGCATTGACATTGCTTTGCGCGTGGTGGAAGCTGTTGTTAAGGATAGAGGACACTTGCTCGCAACAACACTTCCATCAATGGCCTCCTTATTGTCAAGTGTGGTTTTTCTAGCGAAGAGCCTTTGGATCTTCAAAAATGTGCGCTCCTGTTTTGAGCCACAGTACAAATGCAGATGACGAACTATCCTTGAGACTTCACTCAGTGTATCGAGTTGTTGAAATCAAGCCAAAAACATGCTTTAATGTAGCACAGCCTTTTTTCTCTACCTTTTGCAGTTGTGGGTGTTGAAGAGCTGATGGCGTGGATAAACAAAGGACGACTAGTCCAAAGCAAAACGAAGGAAGTGTGAGAAACGAGAAAAGAAGAGAACGGGAAAGGCGGTGGAAAAAGTGAAGGCTCCGCTACCCGCTTTAGTTATAGATCGTCGTTGGTTCCAGTATAGTATCCCAGTTTCCCGAGGTCCCGGAACGCGCGGATTGACTCGTACTTTCGGTCAGTTGGTTGGGGACATGCTCACTCTGTTTTCCGGCACCCCTCTCATCACTGCCCCTTTGATGGTTTGTTTTTCTGTGCGGTGGTCAGTGTGGCGGATATGGCTGGAGTTGTGTGCTGCACATTTTGCAGGCTTGATCACCATAGTCCTGAGCATCGACCGCACGCCAGAAAAGATAACGTATGTTTAAATTAGAACAGAAGAAAAAAAGGATGAAAAAAGGTACAAGTTGTACAAGCAAGACCCAGGAATACCCAGGAACAAAGAAGACAGTGTAAGACTACCAGAGCGAGGTGGAAAGCGTAATGTCCAGCCCATTCCCGTATGCTGTCTTGCTCTCTAGCTTTAGCAGCTTAGCTCTTTTCCATAAAGCAGCTTTATACCATAGAGGAGTGATAATGAGGAGTGGGAAGGATTGAGCCCAGGCATGAGAAGGAGAGAAAGAAGGAATTGGAAGGAAGGGGGGTGAGATGCGTGAAGCGAACAGGTTTTGTCGGTTTGCACAAGAAAGGCGCGATGAATAGGTGTCCAAACAAGTTCGACGTGGAAAAATACCGGAAAGACGGAAAGACGCGCGAAGCAGAAAACATTCGTGAGGTGACATGAAAGGTTGGTTTGAAGACAGAATAACATTGAAGTGATTGAAGTCATGGTTTTGGAAGAGATTCTTACAATGCTTTCCGGAAAAGCCAGCTCCTTTTGGATGGAGACGTAGTGGTGAGCCAGTGTCAAGTCCTTTCTGGAGCGGCAACGGCAAATTTGCCAGTTCAGGTGCTTCCTCGCAAGTCCAGTGTTTTCCCGAGATAGCGAAGCTATTGGGGTTCTTACTTCAAGCATAGGATGAGTGGGATATGTGCGTTTTGGAGCGGACATGTTGGTGCCGCTGCAGGGTGCCGCTGCAGGGTGACGCTGCAGGGCAGCTCAGGGTGCTGCTGTTAGAGTGTTGTGTGCGCTTCGGATCTGGCCTGCTGGTGCCGCTGCTGCAGGGTGCTGCTTCAAGGTGCTGCTGTTAGAGTGTTGTGTGCGCTTTGGAGCTGGCCTGCTGGTGCCGCTGCAGGGTGCTGCTGCAGGGTGCTGCTGCAGGGTGCTGCTGTTAGAGTGGTGTGTGCGCTTTGGAGCTGGCCTGCTGGTGTGCCGCTGCTGTCAGAGTCGTGCGCGCGCTTTGGAGCTGGCGGGTGCTGCTGTTAGAGTGGCGTGTGCGCTTTGGAGCTGGCATGTTGTTGGCGCTGCAGGGTGCCGCTGGAGGGTGCTACTGTCAGAGTTCTGTGTGCGTTTTGGAGCTGGCGTGCTGGTGCCGATGGAGGATGCCTGCAAAGTGCGGCTTCAGGGTGTTGTGGTGTGCGCGTTGTGGACTGCCGGTGCTGCCGTTGCTGGGTGTCGCTGCTTTGTGCCGCTGCAGAATGCTTCTTCGCAGTGCTGCTGTCAAAGCGAGCTAGCTTGCTGGTGCCGCTGCAGCTGCAAGGTGCGGGTGCAGGGTACTGTCAAAGGGTTGTCTGCATCTTTGGAACTTGGGTGCTGCTACAGGGTACTGCTGTCAGAGTGCAGTGTGCGCTATGAAGCTTGGGTGCTGGTGTCGCTGCAGGGGGTGGCTGCGAGATGTCTATGGCAGTGTGGGTGTTGGGCCTGATGGAGACTACGTTTATATGCCGTAGCAAAAAAGGCGAGCGCGTGGATGCCAGCAAAAATATATCTTTTGCTATCTGGTGTCTATGCTGGCGTAATTTGATGTTTTTCTTTCAGGAACATCTGGCGGCTTGCAGTCCGTGCGATTGTTGCGAGCCTTGCGGCTCCTTCGATTGATGCGTCTGTTACGCGTGGGGAAACTCAAGCAGGCACAATACCGAATGTTTGCAGCCTAATCAACATGCGCGCATGCTAGATGTCTTACGACTGGTGCAGCTTGTTGGCTGTTGGTGTTGTCGCTCTATAAACTGTTGCGAGATGTAAGACTTCCCTATACGGCTGAGATTCTTGGGTGCAGGCTTTTGCGATCATAGCAAGCCGCTTCACATCGCTTTACTTCCTAATGATTATGAAGGTGCTCGCTTTCAGAGTTGGAAGTTGGAACTTGATGATGATGATGATGATGATGATGATGATGATGATGATGATGATGATGATGATGATGAACCAATGGGCAGTTTGCCATGTTTTGGTCACTGACGAATTTGATGACTGATTGACGTTTGATTGACGTACATTGTTACATACCTCCAAGAGACCAGCAGGGCCTTGACGGCTGGTGAAGTTTAGAAGTTTAGACAGTAAAGCACACGACTTGTCGACAATGATGCGACATGGAAAACACATTTAATTCCTCTTGGGCTTCAAACAAGCAAAACAATTTCAGCACATGGTCAGGTCCTTTCCGGACTTGGAATGATTCTTGTGGTGAATCACTACATTGCCTGCTTCTGGTATGGTGTGAGCCTAAGGGTGCATTGCTTGACAGCTGCAAGCTTTGATTTGGATTGTTACATAAATGTCACATATGTTTCTTTGATACTCCTCAACAGGGAAGCGTTTAGCCGGGAAAGGTTTGGGTTTGGTCTACCACGAGAACAGTTGGCTCCAGCAAGCGAATGTAGCAGAGGCTGCGGTGTGGCAGACGTGCAGTCTTGGAAATCTTTTAGTGCATCCACTGCACCTAGTATTACAACTGTCGAACCAGATGAACCGCCTGAGGACTTCAGAACCTTTGCAAACGAATGAAATTGAAGTGGTTACTATGCACTGCATTTGTCGTTCTTGCTGTCAATGGCAGAGAGTAGCCATGCGATAGTGTCAGGGAGCAGTTGTCAGGTTTTGTAGTGGTTTGTGGTTTGGTGCTTCACACTCCTTGTTCTGAAGGGTGAGGTGAAGGAGGGTTGCAGGAGGTGGACCACATGTAGAGCTGCTACTTGGTCCGTTGCTTCGTTGCTCTGCTTCATCCTTGTTTTTCCTAAGATACCAATTCCACAATGCCTCTCTGGGCTCCTGAAGGGACTTTCAGAGATTGGACCCTGAGCTGTTTCTTCACTTGAAGATTGCTACTCTTGGTGCCCCTTTTGTTTTTTTCTGCATGCCCACCTGTGCCTTGCGAGCGGCCAAATGGAGCGGCTGGTGCCCCGTTCGCCGTTGTCCAGCCGTTTGCGGAATCAAAGCGAGATGATCCAACTCATCGGGAGTTGCAATCACGAAGAGGCACTGAGAACCCGGCTCGAGAAGGGATGGAGAAACAAATCATCTCGTGACCAAACCCGAACTCCGAACAAACTTTATTATGGTCATCTGACTGAAACTCATTTTCGAATCTGTGAGAAAGGCTACAGCAGCGCACCGAAACTTCAGACATTGTGGTGCACTGACCACTGGTCGCACCATTCAACTGATGTAGGAAACAAAGAACCATAAGCACCAAGGAACTTTGATCCCAACGAGTGGGTAAAAAATGTATCTTTTGGCGTCCAGACATATGCGAGCAATGGACAGTCTCTGCAATGATGGGCTCATGTCACATACGACATTTCGAAAAGAAGGCCGTGGCTGGGGGTATCCTTCAAAATGGTTTGTAAACACGCAATAATGAGTAGAATTTTTGGCCCCTGTGTTTTCTGTCTATGCAATGTTGGGGGGTTCCTTTCGCATCCAGGCCATGTGTACGGTCATGTCGGGTTAGCAAGGGTTCTCAGCTGAGTAATCGGTGCGCTGTTGCTGTGCGTTCTGATTGCGTTGGGGCTGTAATGGGAGCAGTTGGCACCATGAGGGGGTTGTGAATTTTAGGCGTTGGCAGCGGAGAATTTGGTCCAACATTGCACGCTGTTTGTGTATGTATGCTGTGTGTTCAGACAGAATCTTCTGCTGTGGGAAACTCCCTTCGCCAAAGCCGCAAGAAATCTTCGCAATTGCAGGGAAGCTTCTCCGAGGGCTACATCTCGGCGCTGCATTGGAGTTTGACGCAGTTTACACCTGCCACCAACAACATCTCGCCTGTACCTTGGCTTCTTCGCTTCCCGGAGAAAGAGCAAGAAGTTCTTATGGTAGGTGTGCAGTTCGTATGACGTAGCATCAAGTGAAGGGAAAGTTTCTATGACGTAGCGTCAAGATGTGTTCATGACATAGCATCAAGTAGGTGCGCAGTTCCTATGACGTAGCATCAAGTGAAGGGAAGTTCCTATGACGTAACATCAAGAAGTTCTGATGACGTAAGATCAAGATGTTCTTATGACGTAGCATCAAGTGAAGGGGGTTTTCATTGACGTAGCATCAAGAAGTGCTTATGGTAGGAGTACAGCTCTTATGACGTCGCATCAAGTGAGAGGAAATTTCTATGACATAGCATTAAAAGTTCTTATCACGTAACGTCAAGTGTGTGGGCAGTTCTTTTGACATAGCATCAAGTGAAGGAAAGTTCTCATGACGTAGCATCAAGAAGTGCTTATGGTAGGAGTGCAGTTCTGATGAAGTAGCATCAAGTGAAGGGAAGTTCCTATGACGCACAATCAAGAAGTGCTCATGACGTAGCATCAAGTAGGTGCGCAGACCGTATGACCTAGCATCAAGTGAAGGGAAGTTCCTATGACGTAGCATCATGACGTAGCATCAAGTAGGTGTGCAAGTGGCAGGGCGTTGACAAAGAAGCTTTTACACAGAGAAGCTCTTACACAGAGAGGCTTTTACACAGAGAGGCTTTTAAACAGAGAAGCTTTTACACAGAGAGGCTTTGACACAGAGAAGCTTTCACACAAAGAAACTTTAACACAGAGAAACTTTTACGCAGAGAAGCTTTTAAACAGAGAAGCTTTTACACAGAGAGGCTTTGACACAGAGAAACTTTCACACAGAGAAGCTTTAACACAGAGAAGCTTTAACACAGAGAAGCTTTACACAGAGAAATTTTGAACAGAGAAACTTTTACAAAGAGAAACTTTAACACAGAGAAACTCCCTCTCCCTCTCTCTCTCTCTCTCTGTCTCTGTCTCTGTCTCTGTCTCTCTCTCTCTCTGTCTCTCTGTCTGTCTGTCTGTCTGTCTGCCTGCCTGCCTGCCTGCCTGCCTGCCTGTCTGTCTGCCTGCCTGCCTGACTGTCTGTCTGTCTGTCTGTCTGTCTCTCTCTCTCTGTCTATCTCTCTCTCTCTCTGTCTCTCTCTCTCTCTGTCTCTCTGTCTCTCTGTCTCTCTGTCTCTCTGTCTCTCTGTCTCTCTGTCTCTCTTTCTCTCTGTCTCTCTGTCTCTCTGTCTCTCTGTCTCTCTGTCTCTCTGTCTCTCTGTCTCTCTGTCTCTCTGTCTCTCTGTCTCTCTGTCTCTCTGTCTCTCTGTCTCTCTCTCTCTCTCCCTCCCCTCTCTCATGCACAATCTTACAGACGTTTTACATAATTCATATTTTTGCTCTCGGGACATCCCTCAGGTAGAGGCACCAGGCAACAGATAGGAGTGAATGATCTGAGATCTGGTTAATGCGCCTTTAAAACTTGCAATAGCTTTTAGATGTTAAATCGGGATATGCCCTCTGTTCTTCATCTATTGTTTCTCTCTCTCTCTATATACATGTATATGTATGCAGAGACTTCTCACCACCTCGCAACATGTAGTTTAGATGGTGCCTGTGACGAAACATTTAGAATTTGTTTAGATTTTGTTCTATTCTTGAACTGCAGTTTAAACCAGGTGCAATGAAATTCAACCGTAATACTCTGTGCCAGGAAAATGTACCAGAGAGGCAGGGGGGAAATTGGTCCAGGATGAATATGCTTTTGAAGAGTGGCTGGCACTGTGAATTTCTTCTGGTTACTGACAGAACACACAGTTTCTGGAATTGGCATGCATGGAAGAGAATCAGGTTCGGGGATGCATGTAGAAAAGCAAGCAGACAGATGGACAGACAGACAGACAAATAGGCAGAGAGACAGATCAACGGAATGACCTACCTGCAAATAGGGGGACGCGCAGTCTGCTGCAAATAGATGGACATACATGTGCGCTGGTTTGGCTGCAGGCCTTCCTATTAATATGGCATAGGGTGACAGGAAAGCCAGGCATTTCATTTCCCGAACTGTGCGGTCAAACTAAAGGTTTCCTGCTGCAAAAGCTGTGTGCCTCAAGAGCAATTTTTGAGAATGGTGCAGGTTCTTGCAAAGAAATCATTGAGATCGGTGTCAGTGATGGGTTGCTTCACATATTTCTTGTTTGCCTTTGGGGCGGTAGACTCCAACAACTTAAACCTGCTTCAGCCTGCATGAAGAGGAGTGTCTTTGAAACACCTTCTTGGGACACATAGTCAAACCATTTGTCGAGAGTACAGAGGGCAGAAAAACGGGCAGTAGCGGTGCTGCATACCTTGAAACAATGATGTTTGCACAGCCTTTGCACTCAGGAACAAAATCTGATAGAGACTTGTTCCGGCTGTTGCTTGCAGGCTCTATGCCGTCTTTGTGATCCTCCTGGCTCTTGGGGTTTTCTCATCATTCATCAGCTCTATCACCAGTGCTGTTAATACACTTCGTGCTGTTCGCATGGAGCAAATGGTGCAGGACACGCCTGGAGCAAATCTGACTGTGCAGCGTCGAGTGTGGCAAAAAAAGAATCCAAAGAGGATGTTGTTTCGAGCCTGCTGACCAGACCTGTGTTTCCTGCAGGAGTCAAAGATTCGTCAGTTCTTCAACGAACGTCAACTGTCAGCCGAGCTGTTCAACAAAATCCAGGACAGCAATGCTGCCATGTTGTCTCTTTGCTTTGAGACAATTCTGTATTCGCTTATGTGCAGCTGGTGGCCGGCCCCTTGCCGTGCGCAGAGTCGGTCAGCCTTGCTCACGCTGTTTGCCCAGTGCGGGTGCCCTGTCCCTCTGTCATGCCTTTTGCAGGTACAGTGTGCACCGGTTGTTGTGGCGGGTGAAGCTGTATGTGTGGGGCTGCTTGTTACCATCATGCAGCATGGCTTTTTGAAGGCATGCAATAGCCTGGCCGATTCCATATGAGTTTGCTACCATTTTCTGCTTGGAGGAGGTTTGCCGAAAGAGGCGGCTCTTTGAGATTCGGCTTCAGGAGAATGAGGCTTCTGCGGATGACAAGGGTCTAGGTCAGCCAGTAGTTTACACCAACTTGCTAATTCAAAAATGGGCGAAGCCAAGGCGCTACTCGTTGCTCACCAACGATGGCAGATGTCTTGACATGTCTTGACAATCGATGATTGGCCTCTTTCCATTTCTCTTGCAAGGTGCGTTTTTTGGCAGAGATTCCGGATTCCGTCAAGGCTCGTTTGCACGAGGACCTTGCCTGGGCTGCCTGAGCGTTGATTTTGTGTCGCGTGTTGCAAAAGGGCTGTCGTGGTGATTGTAGTGCCATGTAGTGCCCCGTTGAGAAGTATGCTATCTGCGTAAATTTTTATATCGTTTCAGCGTAGTGTGGACGAGTCATTCATATCCACAGCAACAACTTGGGTATGCGGACTGGGTAGCCAAGGCACTGAGTATATACATGGATGATCATGGGTGTGTTTTGCACATCATCCACTTGACATGATATTCTTTTTGCTTAAAAGTTCCGTATGCCTGGATTTTCCCGTTCAATAGTATAATGGGACTGCGCTGGAGCACTGCTCCTGGTGATGGTACTGCCATGGCAATGCTGCTGCTAGTGCTGTTGCTATTGCCGCTGCTGGTGGTGGCGCTGCTGCTGCGCTGCTCCTGCCGCCGCCGCCACCGCCGCTTTTTTTTTAAAAACGTTTTTGCGATACATGGACCAAAAAAAGCGTTTGATCTTGACAGTGCCTAGCGCTTCCGAACTGGAAGTCTTATTTGTTGTCTTGACTTGCAGGAGATCTTCTTGCCATGGCTCTTGACAGCAGATTTTTTGCCAGCTTGGTGTGCCTTGGGTTGCAAGCCAATATTCTCAAGAAACAATGCAAAACATGTTCGACGTTTTAATGCACAACAGTCTTGTGAGTCAAGAAAAGAGTCGAACATAGGACGAACAGGTATATATCATAGTACAATCGTGTAGAATCTATTTTTTAAGTGCCATATTCTTGATGTAAATAAACAATTAAGTAAAGCAAATAAACAAATAAATAGATAAATAAATAAATATATATATCTATATATATAAAATAATATATATATATACATATACATGAGCGGGGATCACCACACCGAGGCCTGGGGGGGTTGCCAGCAACAACAGTCCTACATGCGCAGTGTTTGTGCAGCTGCAGGTGGTTGCTTCTGGTTTATAGGAAGTATATTCGTATAGAGTAAATGAGCAGCCTTTGAAATGAGTCGTATGTATTGTGCAGGTCATATATGTAAGGTGTAAGGAGTATATAGGCAGTGATGAAGCAGTGTGTCAGTGTGTATATTACACAAAAGTGTATATTATTTAGGTAGTATATATATAGATATATATATATATGTAAATGTAAACGCATGTATTTTCATTGTATATATATATATACATATATTTCAATATAAATACATTATATATATATGTTTCTCTATATATATATACACATGGATATAGGGGATAACCGTATGATGGCATATGCAAAACCTATGCGATATGCCATTATAGTGGCAGAAAAAAATACAATGTATAAATTTCAGGGTGCGCCAATTTGACCAACAGAATGATGGCACACTGGGGGGGTACCCGGTCACAGAAACATGGCATCCATTTGCCAGGTGTTTTGTGGTTCACCAGGTACCAGTATATGTATGAGACATGTGTACGTAGTATATGTAGGGTGTAAGAAGTATACGTACATATATATATGTATATGTATATGTATATGTATATATATGTATATGTATATGTATATGTATATGTATGTATATGTATATGCATATGTAAATGTAAATAATACTGTATATAAGTATTTAAGTATATATTTATATGTATATACATATATACATTTATACATATCTATGTGTATATATATATTTCAATATATATATATATGTATGTGTATATGCGTATAGGTGTATATATGTATATATGGCTATATGTATATATGTAAAAGTGTAAATATGTATGTATATGTGTATACATGTATATGTGTATATGCGTATATGTGTATATATGTATATATGGCTATATGTATATATGTAAAAGTGTAAATATGTATATGTGTATTTATGTAAATGTGTATTTATGCATATATATATATATCTATATGGGTGTGTGTATATACATATGTATATATGTAGTTATGTGTACGTTTAATTTTTTAAAAATGGGTTTACATCTCTGTGTAAATAAATATGTACATGTATTTATACATATATATGTATATGTATTTATACATATATATTTATATATATATATATATGTATGTATGTAAATATATATATATACATATATGTATATATGTATGTATGTACGTACGTACGTACGTACGTATGTATGTATGTATGTAAAGTCCTGATGGGCTACAGAGAATACAGAACCGATCATTTCGGCCCCAAAAAGCATCTTTGGGAATCGAAAAAAACGTTGGGTAGAATACAGGCACCTTCCGGAATTGAAACACGTTACTTAAAACACAAGTTGAAAAACCTGTAGAATATGAATCTTCGATTCTGGAAGATGCTTATTTTTGCCAAATTTTTGTTTCATTTATTCAGTGCCCGGGAACCATCAATAATAGCTTTGGAGGGGTGACAGCTGCCTTTATTTTTCACTGCTTGCAATTTGGCAACTCGTGGGGGGGACCCTTTCGTGAACTTCAAACTGCCTTCTTTTAATGTAAAATGTATTCAACAACTGGTTAATTTGGGCAACCCATTTCTTTCCTCAATCCTGATCCCAAAGTTGTTGACGTATTGTTCCCATATCTTTGTGTGCGGTTCTTGTTTTTTATTGTGCCCTCCCGTCCGCCTTCCGTCCGTCCGCCTCCTGCCTCCGCCGTCCTCTTTTTGTCACACAACTTTTTCGCACGCAACTCTTCAACACAACAACTTTTGCGCACACAGCTCCGTCACACACAACTCTTCAACACACAACTCTTGCAAAAACAACTTTGTCACGCACACAACTCTTTCACACACACGCACAACTTTGTCACACACACAACTCCTTCACACACACACACGCAACTTTGTCCCACACACACACAAAACTTTGTCACACACACACACATAACTTTGTCCCACACACACACACACAACTCTTCATCACAAAACTCTTTCACAGGCAACTTTGTCACACAACTCTTTCACAAACCTCTCTTGCACACGCAACTTTGTCACACACAAGCCTTCAACATACAACTCTTTCACACACACACACAACTTTGTCACATACAACTCTCTCATAAACAACTTAGTCACACAACTCTTTCACACACTTCTCTTTCACACAACTTTATCACATGCTTTTGTGTGGCATGCGTGGCACTTACGGCGCTGGGCTGGCTCTGGTGGCGCGCTTGGTCACCCTTAGTCGCCCACTCCACCGTGGCGCACTTTGCGTGGCAAGCATGGCACTTGGTGACATCGACGTGCCACACAAATGGCAGGCGTGGCACTTGGTGACATCGACGTACCTGTTGTGTGGCAAGCGTGGCACCTACGGGTGGCGCGCTTGGTTGCCTTGGGGACGAGGCACTTCGCGCGGCAAACGTGGCACTTGGTGATGACGACGTGCCTTTTGTGTGGCAGGTGTAGCACTTGGTGACATCGACCTACCTTTTGTGTGGCAGGCATGGCACTTACGGCACTGGGCTCGCTCTGGTGGCGTTAGTTGCCCGGCACTTCCCGTCGCAGGAATGGCACCACTTGGTGACATTTACGTACCTGGTGCTTGGTCGCCCGGGGCGCCGCGGCACTTTACACAGGTGTGGCACTTGGTGACATCGACGTACCTTTTCTTTGGCACGCATGGCACCTATGGGGAGTGACATCGACGTACCTTTTGTGGCAGGCGTGGTACCTGCGGCACTGGGCTGGCTCTGGTGGCGCGCTTCATCGCGTGGCAGGCATGGTGCTTGGTGACGTCGACATACCTTTTGCGTGGCAGGCGTGGCACTTACGGCACTGGGCTGGTCCTGGTGGGGGGCTTGATCTCGGTAGCCGCCTGGGTGCCGCGGCATTTTGGGTGGCAGGCGGCGCATGGTGACATCGTCACATTGGACGCATTGACTGAACGAGCCGAGATGCAACCATAGGCCACGTGCCTCAGTTTGCTGCCATGTTTTGTGCGCATGCTGCCCGTGGCCTTGTGTCGGTAGAAAGACATAGAAAAATCATTTTACATTCGGGAGGACAAGCACCAGTGAAAGACAGGATGTCTTGGTTTGCTGCCGGTAGCAACAGAGATTGTCATGTGCCGCAAACACACAAGCTTTCAGTCCAAACCTATGCTTGCTAGCCTGTCAATATGGAACCTTGTGATGCAAAAATGCTGGAGTGGTGCGCCGGCGTGGCATACAAGGTGCGCAGCGCCGCTGACGAACACAAGATCGCATGACGACGACCAGAAAAATCACACAATTTTGAGATGAACAAGAACATGTCGACATTCAAATTCTGAACTTCCACATCTTCCTGTTCATTTAAACGACTGTCACACAGGCACTTTGCGAGGATGACGAGGATCGAAGTTGTACCTTACTTGAGGGTACACCCTGTGGCTTCAAGAGGCACCTTCGCTGATCATGTTAGATTTACTTGACTTTGGCATGGATATTGGGCACACAGTTTGCATTGTGGATGTCAAAAATCTGCTATTGGAACCCAGCAGCATCTTCTTGACATCAGTTAGTGGGAGCACGTGTTTACGCCTCCAGGGAGCCTGCCGATTTTGTGTGGCCTGTATGATTTCTGCTTCGCCACTTGTCTTATTTCTGTCATATGCTCAATGATCCTGCGGCAGAAATGCGAAAGTGTCGAATGAAGTGGGTGCAGGCTTCTCTGTCAAGTTGCTGGTGGGCCCGCAAAGGTGGACATCTTGTCCCAAGGTTGACACAACGTTTGAAGATCTTCGGTTCTTTTTTTGCAGAGTAACATTCTGTTTGCATGAAGCGGCCGGTCGAAAAGGACAGCTGCCGAAGAGTTGCCGGCTGATTGACACGCAGACATCCAGCATCAGGGACTGAACTGAGGTTTCTTTCCAGCTGTCGTGCCATTGGCTCCGATCTTCGAGAGGCCTTGACCTGTCAGAAGGAATTGCTTTGAAATGAAGTAGACGTAGATTGACACAACGTGTGAAGATATACGCGCGCTGCTTTGCATCGATTTCTCGCAAAGTGGCCGTGTGTGGACGAAAAGATGACGCAAGTGCATATCAGCAATTAATTCTGCGTTTCCGTCAATGAATGTCATTGCATCCATTGTGGCTTTGCCGTCAGGTACCTCTCCGAACTTCGCTGTGGTTGTCGCAAGGCCCCAAACGGGTCCAGTGACGAGGTTGTGGCTTTCAAATGCTGCACATCGGGAGGCTGCCTCCAAATGCTGTAGGTAGCGTACAGCTGGGAGGCGGTGCAAATGCGAGGTTTGGGGGTGGGGGGGGCCATACCATCGGGGGGTGGGGGTCCGGGGGCCAGGCTCATATATATATATATATATATGTATATATATATATACATATATAGATAGATAGATAGATAGAAAGATAGATGCGCGTACACGTTCATCCAGTTTTTGACTCCTTTTGCACACAACAGCAAACCGCAACGTTTTTCCTCAGGAAATGCTGTCGTCAGCTAAGGCCTCAACACTGATCATCGCTTTCTCCGAAAGGCTCAACTTCTTTGGTTTGTTGTACTGAAAGAAGGAAGTGTTTTTCTGCGGATTATCTTGGAGTGCTTGTGTTTTCTTTCTAGGCGTAGCTCCCATTTTTGATTTTTATTGCTGAACTTCACGCCTCGATAAGTCCAGCGCGTGGGCTTTTTCAGACGGAGGTGGATAGAACCTCCACATCTGATATATCCAAACAATATCCACATACATCCAGCGCGCTCTGTAGCTGGTGCAGGGGCAGATTCGGACAATGCCACCTTTCTGTAAATGTGAGTGCAATCAGAAGTCGATGCGATGGATGGGGAGGGAAAACTATGTGCTCCCTACATGTGCACTGCGCTGTGCGTGGCGTTGACATGCAAGAATTGCCAGGTTTGCCATTTGGCCATGAGAGAATGCTATGCGGTGTCCACCCAGGCGTGGGCCTAATTGAATGGGTCAACACGAGAGTCTTCATCTGTAGTGTAGCCGAAGGAAGTTTAGAAGTCAAACTTCCGACAACATGGACAGATGAAACAGCAGAGGTGGGAAGAGTCAGAGAAGAGAAGAGAAGAGAGAAGATCAGAGAAGAAAAAGAGTCAGAAGGAAGAAGATGTAGGTGTGCGAAAAGGTAGGAAAGTCGCGAAACACTGTGTTTTTCCAATGATTTGTGGCTCCGGAGGGTCGAAAAGTAGGCTCGCTAAAGCGGCGGGTGCGGAGCCAGCTGGGGAGATGAGAGATGAAAAATTGCACGTTGTTGTGGCGCGAAGCACATTTCCAAGTCAAAATGTACAAAGCAGCTCATGCTCGGACCACTTTTGGAAGTTGAGATGTCGAAAAAGTGCACGCAATTGTGGTGCGAAGCACATGTCGAAATAGAAACATACAAAACACACCATTTTCGGATCACTTTTGGAAGTCAGTACAAGAGACATGTTCATCAGAGATGTTAGGAGGTCAGGGCGCTGATTTGTTGAGAGGGGTTGCATTTTGGAGCATCAGATTTTCAGGTTTGCTCAGATGATTTTGCGTGACAGGTGCAACCTGGCATCAATTTTTTCGTGGCAGGCGCAGCGCTTTACACACATGAAGAAAAAAAATCGCAAAACGCATTGGTACGAGGCCGTCAGCTCTGCGCTCAACTCCATTTTTGAAGGACGTCTCGCAGAATTGCTTCGCTTTTGATGTTGTCAACTTCGAAAATTGAGGAAGTCTCGCAGAATAGCTTCGTTTTTGACGTTGTCAAGTTCAAAAATTGAGGATGTCTCCCAGAATTGCTGCGTTTTTGATGTTGTCAAGTTCAAAAACTGAGGATGTCTCGCAGAATAGCTTCGTTTTCAAGCTTGCAGCTAGACAGATAGATAGATAGACAGCTGCAACTACAACTACAACGACAGCTGCAACTGCAACAACTACTACAACTACAAACCCACATGCAAATATATTACGCTACATTACGCTACAGGAATTGCATCACACTACACCAATTACATTTTATTACACCGCGCTACATTAATTGCACTACAACCACAAAAACTACTACTACCACAGCTACAACTACAGTTACAACTACACTACATTACACTGCGCAAATACACTGCAGTACACTACAGCTACAGCTACACTACATTACACAACCCTACGCTACACTAATTAAATTACATTACATTACGCTACAACTACAGCTACAACTGCAACTACAAACTACGACTACCACTGCATAACACTACACTACACTACACGACACGACACGACACTGCACTAATTACACCACACTACACTACAACTACAACTACAGCCTCACTACTTTACACTACTTCACACTACTTTACACTACCTTACAATACACGACTCGACACGACACCACACTATACCGCGCTACAGTCCACAACACTACACTACACGAATTACACCACGCCACAGCTACAACCACTACATTACACTACACTAATTACACTGCAGCACGCTACAACTACAAATAAAACTGCAAGTACACTACATTACACAACACTACGCTACACTAATTACATTACATTACGTTACACTACAACTACAACTGCAACTGCAACTACAACTACAAGCACCACTACATTACACTACACTAAACTTCCCTAGTTACACTGCACTGCACTACAACTACAACTACACTACTTTACACTGCACTGCACTACACTAGGCTACACTACACCATATCACACTACAGTACACAACACTACAGTACCCTACGCTACACTACAACAGCAACTGCAACTGCAGCACGTTCTTACACCACACCACCACTACAACTCCATTACGTTACACTACACTAATTACACTGCAGTACACTGCGGGTACAAAAATAACTACAACTACGGTACATTACACAACACTTCACTACACTAATTACATTACATTACGCTACGACTACAACTGCAACTGCAGCTAGAACTGCAGCTACAACTACCACTGCATTACCCTACACTACGCTACACTAATCTACACTTCACTAGTTACACTACACTACACTACAACTACAGCTACAACTACAACTACAACTACAACGGCACTACTTTACAATACTTTACAGTATGTTACACTACTTTACAGTACGTTGCAGTACGTGACAGTACGTTACAGTACTTTAGAGTACTTTACGGTACTTTACAGTACTTTACACTACTTTACAGTACTTTACACTACTTGACAGTATTTTACACTACACTACACTTCACTACACTAGGCTACACTACACTATACCACTCTACAGTACGCAACACTACATTCCCCTACGCTACACTATACTAATTACACCACGCCGCAGCTGCAACTGCAACTGCAACAGCACGACACTAATTATTACATTCAACTACAACTACAACTCCATTGCACTACACTACACTACAACTACAACTGCGCTACACCACACTACATCCAGCAGTTGTGGTGAGGTGACCACTGCAACCAGTGCAACCACTCCAAAAAACACAACTCCCAACCACTCCAAAAAACACACCTCCATCCAACCACCTTTGGGTCCATCAGTGGATTCGCTCTGCCATCCGTGAGTCACAGGAACCAACCTATCCTATAGGTTTCCTAGTTTTGAAACTTCCGCCACCGCCTTGTGCGGCACTATCGGCACGTAACCCGCAGAATCATTAATATGGTAATTCAACGCAATGGCAATGGTAATGATTATGTGGAGGAACAGTAGAGGGAATCAGGTAGAGGGAATTGATGGCAAAGATGATGTGAAGGCAGTAGACTGAATGTATTCCACATGATGCTGATCCAGTGTTGTGGTTTCGCACGGTTGTTTTGCTGCACAGATGTCTTGCCGGGGACCTGTGTACATGTTGATTTTTTATGATTTGTTCCCCAGATAGCGAGGCTATTGGGTCTCTTACTTCAAGTATAGGATGAGTTGGATATGTGCGTTTTGGAGCGGGCATGTTGGTTCCGCTGCAGGGTGCCGCCGCAGGGTGCTGCTCAGGTTAGAATGGTGTGTGCGCTCTGGAGCTGGCCTGCTGGCGCCGCTGCAGGGTGCTGCTTCAAGTTGCTGTTTGAGTGCTGTGTGAGTGGAGGTGGCCTGCTGGTGCCGCTGCAAAGTGCCGCTGCAGGGTGCGGGTGCCGGTGCCGGGCACAACGGACTGCCCAACCTTTTGTTTGTCGACCGCATCAAGGTCTCGAAGGCGAACAAGTTGTACTTTTTGACATCCAGAATTGCCCAATGGGCCACAGAACATGGGTGTTTATTTTGTATTGAAAATCCACAATTCAGCTACTTTTGGCAGACAACCTTCAGTCAATCTGTCATTCACTTGATGAACTTTACAACTTCTCAATCATGTATGATGTATGGAAGCACTAATTACTGTCAAGGGGCTGTCTGCATCTTAGGAACTTGGGTGCTGTTACAGGGCACTGCTGTCACAGTGCGGTGGGCGCTATGAAACTTGGGTGCTGGTGTCGCTGCGGGCGGCTGCAAGATGTCTATGACAATAGTTGGGCTGTTGGGTTTTAATGAAAATTACGTTTATGCCGTAGTAAAAAAGGCGAGCGCTTGGTTGCAACCAAAAATATCTTTTGTTTTTTTGGGTCTATGCAGGCGCAATTGTAATGTTTTTGAACGTTTGACTGTCGAGTGGCTGTTTGTGGAGGCTTTTGACAAAATGCATGAGGGTGTTGGATCATTTCCCTTCCTGTCATTTGCAGGATGTTTTCAACAATGGACTTGAGAGCACTTACGTGATCATTGTCCAGCATGGTAGCATGGGTTACTATGTTCTGGCCTCAGTCGATTTGATGCTTTCACGTGGAACAAGGAACTGCTTGAATTGATTCTTCTTTTAACTGGCTCAACATGAACATTTCAGAGCGTTGTCCGTTGATTTTTTCTGCAGGTAAAGGCACAGGCAGGGGCTGACTGCTTCAGGGCAAGCAAGCAAGCAAGGGTTGATTTATGAGTAATAATGGTCAGCAATCTACAAACATCATCCGAACATCTCAACAACATTGCCGATTCTTTAGAGAAAAATCGTTGGCCGGCTGGAGGACTCCACTGAATTCGACGTCAAGGACACAGCAACCCTTCAGCTGACTCTGCGCGTGCTGCGATAACTGTGGCCAGTACATTTGCAGCTGTACCTAGATTTTGACAAGATTCAAGAATTTCAAGTATCATGGCCGAACAATTTGAAGACTTACTGTGAAGAGGTACAGTTATGTTTCTTCCACTCTGTTTTGCAAGGAGCGATGGACTGTTAAAGAAGGCACCTTTCTGTGTGTTCCCACACTCTTCGCATCCTGGTATTACCGTGGTAAGCTGACGCTTGACACAAAGGGAAGCACCTGTGCAGTACCATGCAACGCTACAAGTGCATTGTGCGTATCATGTATCTTCTGAAGCGAATAAGATCATTTGTGCGCTGAAGGGTTTTGCTGCTCTGGCTGCTGGAAGAGAATTCACACTTTTTGCACAACAGGGACAGTAATACACCAAGAATCATTCTGGGTTGGTTTTCGGTTTGGCATTGAATATCTTCGCACCTGCTGCTGTTAGTCGAAAGTTGCAAAGTTTGCAGGGCACCAGAAATGCATGCGAGGTTTGAACTGGTGCATCTAAGGAATGCAGACCGGGGTTCTTGCTACTACGCACCTTCTCCACATTGGAAACATGCACTATGTGTGTAGACAAAAGAATCATTATGTCCCACATGTTTTCGAACTATATGAAGAATTGTAGATAGCAGCATTCAACAAAGTCGTACGACCACTTGGCCCCGAGAGCTTTTCAAAAGCTACCATTTTGTGTCATGCTGCTCCTAGGTTTCTATCGAGAGTAGCAGTTTCTGCGGACTGGCACAACAACACGCTGGAGCTTTGTATCAGCCACCTGCCCGAATGCTCACCGGAGTTCCGGACATCTCTTCCAAGCAGACACCTCTTGTAGCAGAGGCCAGAGAGCAATGACCATAGAGGGCACCAAGAATGCAGGAATTCTGACCACATGAGTGACTGGCTGCTTTGTTGGGGGCAATCTGTTGCTTCCCTGCATACAGTATGGTATTGAATTTTACGGGACTCGGTCGTTCCTTTCTAAAATGTAGTGGATGTACTTCTGAAAAATCCAATACTGTAATTCAAATTTTTGGTCCTGCTTGGACCATTTGTTCTCCACATGATTTTGGATCCAGCTGAGGTACATGCGGATCTATGGCATGCTGCGCCTTGGTTGTTTGCATTCTGTCGATTTGATTTGCGTGAACGAAACGCTTATAATGCATCTGTAGGCCCTTCATTGGTTTATTGGTTTGCAAAGCAAACTTTGCACAGCAAACCTTGCATAAGAAACATTGGTGGGAGAGTGGCCTTTAGGTTGATCAACGTCATCGAGGAGCTGCTGCCAAATCCATTGCTATTGGTTTAGGAATATTGGTTCCCGCTTCAGTGAAAGTGCCATTGATTTCGGTGTGCCATGTTTTTTTACATTTTCAGATATTTTTGATCTTGATAACCTGCCTGTAGCTGTCAGCCTCTCGAAGTGGTTGCTTCCAGGCGCGAGATTTGGATCGTCAAGAGGTTTCAGACCTGGATCTGCCCAGATGGGTACTAGCTCCCTGTCTCAAACTTTGGAGCGTGGGACAACTGTTCAGATAGAGAGATGGATGGATGGGATGGATAGATAGATAGATAGATATATGTATAATATACACATATAGTATATACACATATAGTATATGTATATATATATATATATGAATGACTGTCTAGTGTTTGGCAGGTCTGGGCGGACAGTGGTCATTTCTTGGTGGTTGGTTAAATAAGGTGAAACAAATGCCAATTTTGGCTCAAGTACATTGACCCAAAATAGCAGCATTATTTTCCTGGTGTGAGGGAAGTAGCTGATGTAAGTGGAGTCGACCACTTGATGTCCAGCCACTCCCGGGGGTACATGTTGCCATGCACATGCAGAGATACTGCATACCGCGGCATGGATGGACTTCTCCAACTAAGTGCGGTCGCTGCTGCAGCTGGGCCGAGTCGCCGAGGCACGCTGCCTGTGGGAATCCGTTGTGGAAGTCATCCATAATGGGACCAACCCCAACCTGCAAGTTTTAGGGATTCCGGAGTTACCGGGGGTCCTGCGAGCACCTTGCATGGAGTCACCATATGTACGGTGTGACACACGTCGTGGGGGCTTTCGTTTTCCCTTTGTGGGGATTTGGGCCAAGACGTCTGTGTTGGCCCAAACGCGTGAAGGACCTCAGGCAGTGTGGGATCGCTACCATGGCTGTGAGGAGATTTTTGAACTGCTCGCAGCGCAGAGCTTCTCCTCGATAGTTACCCGAGCGCAACTTGTTCCCCCACATGTGTGCTGCATGGTGGAAAGGTTGGTCCTGTGTCGTGACGGAATCACGATCGATGCAGGAGTTCTTTGAGCTATGGAGGGCCTGGCTCTGGCGAGAACCTTGGATGGTTTACCATGCTGTCATCAGAGCCAACAGCGACAAATTGCGGGCCCCTCCGGTGCATCCTGGGTGCCGTGGCGGTTGAGGAGCACTGGATTCCGGGACCTTGCAGATGGTGTTGGACGCCATCCTTCACAATGAATGTGCCCAACCTGTGGTGGCGACGTCTGCGAGGGATGCCGATGCGGAGTGGAGTTCTGCCCTGCCCCTTTTGTGATGAGTCCGGGTCGTCCGGGGGCGTCTGTCCATGGGGATGTCCAGGGTTATGAGGCACGGGAGGGTGCCGGGCCAACTTCATCTTCCTCTACACCCTCACCCCTGGCTCAATGAGGCCTTGTGATTGCTGCTGGTGCCATGGCGAGTGGCAAAGGGCACTATGCCTGGACGCAGCGGGCGAAGCAGCGATCTGAGACTTGGAGAAGGCAGGTCGCGTCCATGGAACGTGCTTTCCAAGTTTTGAAGTGCGGCAATACTTCGGTTTGGCCAACGACGGCTATGCCTTCGAGAACTATGCGGATGCGATGTCAGCCGGTGGACATGCGCTGGCGGCGCAGTATAGGTTGCAGCCCGCTCGAAGGCAGAAGAGGGACTTCTAAACCAAGGAAGACAGTGGCCTCGGTTCTGCAATCGACGAGTGTGAGCTGCGAGATTCCAGGACAGCAATTTGGCGGCGTTACCGCTTGAAGTTTCCTACGGAAGTGCGTCCGGCAGACACAACCGTCTCAAGGGTGAGTCGGGAGCTGTCTAAGCGCATGTTGTGTGTCTTCACCTGTGGAAGGTCAAGACACTGCAGTTCAATTGACAACCAACCAGAAGAAGCGTAAGCTCATGGGGGAGAACCTTTAAGCACTGAAGAGGTAGATGAAGACGAACCATGCCAGCACAATGTGGAGTCCTACCTGGATCGCCTCTACACCCTGCTCCTTGCCTATGCCATCGCCGGAGTAGCTCCTCCTGCTAGGACAACACCTGATTCTACCAAGGAGGCCACCTTGAAGGCCGATTCCACGGAGTATTCAGCTGTGCCTTTGGACGTTTGCATGAGCTAGTGGTTTCTGGCACAGCGGACATGCTATCAAATTCATGCATCCAAGCGGACGGCCTGGCTACAGGCCCAGGACCAGGAAGAGCGTGCAGAATGGACATCGAGATTCGGGAGAACACGCAGACTCTGGGAGTCATCATGATCAAGGAGGTTTTCCAGGCGAGGGACACCAATTGGATTCCGCCGGTGGGCTCACTATACTGGGTTGGAGCATGCACCACCTATATGCCGAGCAGGACAGCCCCTACACCGACTTCGCCCAGCAAGGCGGTCAATGGCAAGAGGGTCGCCAAGGTCATGCGAAACGGCACGATTCCATGCCAGAAATTCTAAAAAGGCGATTGCAAGCAGAAAGGCGGCTCATAAGTGCGGAGGGGTTACCAAGGGCGAGCGGGTCTGTGGGTCACCTGGGCATAGTGCCCATGTGTGCCGTGCCACGATCAAGGAGTGATGGGGCCTCTTCCTCTTCAGGGCTCGAATTCCCACCAAAGCCGCCACCCCCGCCCTTGGCAGCTGACATCATGAGTGGCCCGGGAGCTCCTGTCAGCAAGGCGTTGCTGTGGTGTGGTTGGAAAGTGATTTTAATCGACATGCTCTTGGACCCGACGCACGACTTGAGCAACAACGCCAGGCAGCAGTCCTTCATGACAAGTTGCAAGGCGTCGACTGCATTATGGCAGCGCTGGATTGCTCCACCAAGTCACGTTCTCGAGAGATCCGTGTTCACTTTGATGATGGCAGATCGGGACCTAAACCACTGCGCTCTGAACACTATCCAGCGGGACTACCCAATTTGCACCCAGAAGATGCAGCCCAGGTGCAAGGGGATAACCAGGCAGCGGACTTTGTCTTGGACGAGATCCACGCCCTGGTGCAGCGAGGCGGTGCCACTGTGCGTGAGAACGCAGGTCGCAGCCTTCATTAGGAGTTACCCAAGGAAAAGGAAGGAGCCATGATGGCATTTGGCCAGTACTATGAAACGGAATACTCCGCTTGTGTTTTTCAGTCGGCACGCTGCAAGTACCAGAAGCTCCGCCACAATGTCCTGGAGATCACTCAGTGGCCCAAGGTGATGTGCGCCCACACCCACGCGGCCAATGAAGGGGAACCACGGATGGAACATGGACAACGGAAACAATCCAGAGACGAGGCCGAGTATTCCGCTTCTCTGGCCTTTGCCCAGCAGACTTTCATGGTGGCTGTCAGGGAAGGCAGTCCTGAAAGTCCCAGCCATTGGTTGGAGTTGCATCCGCAATCCATGCGGAGCTGGGCCTTGGCGCCGTTGGCCATCCTGTTGGGTCTGGAGCCACCACACCCGCAGGAAAGGGCGGATACGTGCCTGCAGGATGGCCGTCTTTCAGCCGGAGTGATTTATGTGGGGCAAGGACACCATTCTCATCGTCTGCCTACCACTTGTTGGAGGTCACCCTTTGTGGCTGGTTATGACTGCGCACCTGACGAAGTGATGCCAGTCTACATCGACCACATCAAGCGCAAATTTAGAAAGAGCTGCGCTCATTGATGGGAAAGGTGCTGGTGTGCGACTGTGATGCTGACGAGTTCTGCGAGGCCGACGTGTTGGCAGGAATGGTGTTCGAGCTTACCTTAAGCTTAAGGATCCACTAACAAAAAAAAATAGATATACGTGCCCTGATGCGGCCACCCCGCACCCACGGGCTGCCGGGATGCCACCTCGACGGATAGTTCGTGGGCCCAAGCGGTGGCGACCCGCCCTTGGCGCTTTGCGGGCGGGACGCAGGAGTCCGTGGTGGCCACCTTTTATAAACTGTTCCCGGCCGACTGGTTTTCAGGTTTTCATTTTCCCATGATCGAGGATTTGATCAACCAGGCACCATTCATCAGTTGCCTGCAAGGGCTTGGATTGGAATGGTCCATTGAACCCGTCGTGCGGGGCTGGAGTGACCAGACCTCGTCAACGGCAACAAGCAGGGAGCTTGCGATTTTGGACACAGACCTCCAGTGTGCGGCATACATGCATGCGCGGGCTCAGTGTTCTCTGGTTTCATGGCGGGCACGAGCTCCAAAGGCATGTTATGTGAACTGAAGCGCCGCTGGGTGTCCGTGACTGAGCAGTTCCGGAAGAGGCAAGCTGAGGCGATCGCCGGAGTGACTTCCAAGAGGGACTTGGGGTTAACGGCCTTGCTGGTGGTGCTGACGCAGTGGGGTGATACCTGCTATCCTTACGCCGTTGGCGCGGCACCCTGCTACAGCATCTTTCCAGCCCAGCCGGGACATCTCATCACGATCGACGAGGTGCCCACAATGGTGCTATGATAGCCAAACTTCGCCCAGGGATGCACGACGAGTTCTTGCTATCACAGAGCTTGGTCGTCGCAGACAAAGGCTTCGGCACCCACCCCATGACTTGGACCGAATTGCTGCGAGCCACCAAGGGCCGACCTTTTCGTTTGATTCCAAGATGCGTTATTGTGCAGCCTATAGTGGCAAGAAGAGGATTATCGATGACGCTGCTGCTGGGGGCCAATCAGAACTATCATCCGACTGAGTGCAATAAACATGGTCCTTTGTAGTGCTCTACGACCTGCTCAGCATTTTGCGGCTATCGCTGGTTGGATGTCCCAGAGTGACTGGGAGCTTCACATGGCCACCGACAACTTTGAGAGCGGAGGCGAGGATTGGCCCGATGCTTATCGGCACAGCCATATCTCCGGCAGGGAGGAGAGCTATGGCTGTGCGGTTACCTGGTGGCATCATGAATGGCAACAACCAGCGTTCCAGCCCTACAATTCTCTGCGTTTGCAGTCAAACGCTATTCCAGGTTTGTGGAAGCCCTGGGAAGGCGCCTTCTTAGGCATGGTGTCTATGTATTTTGACGATGCGAATTTGGTGGACTGGGCCAGTTCTAAAGGAGCATGAGCATCCCAGGCATCCTTTTGCCAACTCAACAACATTCTCGGCACCCCCTTCGCAGTGGAGAAACACCAGCCTATATGTCAGCCAAAGGATTATTCCTCGGCTTAGAGCATGACTTCTCCCAGCTTCCTTCTACTGGAACAATCAGCTTTTGGCCTTGCCAGCGTCTCATAGACAAGATCACTCAAATGATAGCAAAGGCACGAGCTACAGCCGTTCTTCATCCAGGAACTGCATCCAAGATCTATGGCATGATTAACTTCCGCCAGCAAGGTACCTACGGTCGAATCGGAGCTAATGGGCTTACACCCATCACAAAACGACAATATGAAAAGGGCACGAGCCTTACCGTGCAGATCCTGACCAGCTTTGAAGTCATTGAGGTCGTACTTCGTGACAAATCCAGACGTCAATTTTTCATTTTTCCACCTCCCTGCCTACGGTTTGCTGGTGCGTCAGATGTAGCTTTGGAGCGCCCAAAGCAGGGCACTGGAGGTTTTTGTATCGTCTGGATGGACGGACCTGGTGAGACCAGGAGCCCTTCGTGGCGGACTTACCTCAGGCCGTGTATGACCTGTGGGAACCTGGTGACCGAAAGATTGCACAACTGGAGATGGTTGTCATCTTGCAAGCACTGGTATGTCGACCACACCCATTTCGTGAGCGACGCGGAGTGTGGTTCATCGATAACGTGGCGGTTCTCATGACATTAATCCGAGGTAGGAGTGATTTCCCAGACCTCGAAGTCATGAGTGGCATAATCCATGCACTCCTTTTTGGCTACAAAACTTGGATCTTTTGGGAGTGGGTTCCGTCCAAAAGTAATTGGACTGATTCCATCAGTCGCTTGGGGTGGAACGATCCCTGGCATCCATTCAATAATTTCACATCGCGCCGGCCTAGCTCCTTTTCCGGCCATTCTCTGGCGTCTTCCTCTGGCCTTCATCAACAGGGGTGATGGATCTGTGGGCACACCCAATGCATTATCCTGTAAGTGATACAGGTTGGAAGACCGTGTGAGAAAGGTATCTGGAAAAAGAGTGAGCGTGCTGATGAGTGAGGTAAGGGTTGTAACCTTCATAACTTATATTCCAACCTTTAAGGATTGTATGGCTGTCCAGTGTTTGACAGGCCTGGGTGGACACTGGTCATTTCTTGGTGGTTGGTTAAATAAGGTAAGACAAATGCCAATTTTGGCTCAAGTACATTGACCAAAAATAGCAGCATTGTTTTCCTTGCCCTCCCTAAATCAGGGATTTTGGCCCACCCTGTTATCAGGTCCCCTGTGGGGCAACCTTATAACTTGAAGTCTGCGCTGCAGATGGGGTCCTTGCGCAGGACACTGCGAATCCTTACAGATTGGAGGGGTTAACTGTACCAGTAGCCGGTGTGAATGGATAGCTGCATATCTTAGCCTAACTGATACAGGTTGCCTTCATCAGCAGGGCTGATGGATCTGTGGGCATACCCAATGCATTATCCTGTAAGTGATACAGGTTGGAAGACCGTCTGAGAAAGGTATCTGGAAAAAGAGTGAGCGTGCTGATGAGTGAGGTTAGGGTTGTAACCTTCATAACTTATCGAAGGAAGTTTAGAAGTCAAACTTCCGACAATATGGAGAGATGAAAAGCAGAGCAGGAAATAGGCAGAGAGAAGAGAAAGATTAGAAGAAAGAAGAGTAGAAGAGAAAGAGTAAGAAGACAGAAGATGCAGATGCGCGAAAAGGTAGGAAAGTCGCGAAACACTGTGTTTTTCCAATGATTTGTGGCTCCGGAGGGTCGAAAAGTAGGCTCGCCAAAGCGGCGGGTGCGGAGCCAGCTGGCCAGATGAGAGATGAAAAATTGCACGCCGTTGTGGCGCGAAGCACGTTTCCAAGTCAAAATGTACAAAACACACCATGATCGGACCACTTTTGGAAGTTGAGATGTCGAAAAAGTGCACGCCGTTGTGGCGCGAAGCGCATTTCGAAGTCAAAAGGTACAAAACACCTCAGCGTCGGACCACTCTTGGAAGTTGAGATGTCGAAAAAGTGCACGCCGTTGTGGCGCGAAGGACATTTCCAAGTCAAAATGTACAAAGCACACCAGGTCCGGACCACTTTTGCAAGTTGAGATGTCGAAAAAGTGCACGCCGTTGTGGCGCGAAGCACATTTCCAAGTCAAAAGGTTAAAAACGCCAGGGGTTCGGACCACTTTTGGAGGTTCGGATGTCGAAAAAGTGCACGCCGTTGTGGCGCGAAGCACATTTCGAAGTCAAAATGTTCAAAGCACTAGGGGTTCGGACCACTTTTGGAGGTTCAGATGTCGCTTTGCTTCAATACACTACACTACAGGACACTACACTACACTACACTCCAGTACACTACATTACACTACACTACACTCAACAACACTACAACTGCAACTACACTCCACTACACTCCACTACACTCCACTACACTAAATTACACTACGCTCCACTACACTACTAAAATTACATTACACTACACTACATGACACTACACTCCACTCCACTACACTACACTACATGACACTACACTACACTACACTACCTTCCACTACACTTCACTACATTACACTACACTCCACTACAACTACGCAACTGCACAACTACACAACTACACAACTACACTCCACTACACTCCACTACACTCCACTACACTCCACTACACTACATTACACTACACTACGTTACACTACACTACACTACGCTACCTTCCACTACACTTCACTACATTACACTACACTACACTCCACCACACTACAAATACAACTACAACTACACAACTACACTCCACTACACTACACTCCACTACACTAAATTACAGGACACTACACTACATTACACTACACTACATTACACTACACTACGCTCCACAACACTACAACTACAACTACACGCCACAGATAGATAGATAGATAGATAGATAGGTAATTAGATGAAAGAGAGAGAGAGATAGATAGATCGATAGATCGATAGATCGATACATAGATAGATACATAGAAGATAGGTTGGTAGGCAGGTAGATAGTCAGAGAAAGAGAGAGAAAGAGAGGAGACCTCAAGCACCTTTCGGTCCATCAGTGGCTTCGCTCTGCCATCCCTGAGTCACAACAACCAACCTCTCCTATAGGTTTCCTATTTTCGAAACTTCCGCCACCGCCTTGTGCGGTACTACTGGTATTCCAACCTTTAAGGAATGTTTATAGACTGACGCAGATTAAAGCAGTAGATAAGAATGAAACATTTGAAAGGGAACAACTGCAACGGAATTCCGATGAGACAGCCGATGCAGCTAAGAAAGTGAAAGAGGACATGCTTGAGATGAGAATGGTGATGATGTTGGAGACGTCCGTAGAATTAGTCATAGACAAACTTTTGGATTGCTCTGCTGAGGATGATATCCGCGATCGGACACAAAGATTCTTGATGAGATGGGCAGTCTACCTGCAAAATCTCAACAATTGCGGACTCCACTCCAAGAGACAAACGCTTTCCATAGGCGGCAGCGAAAGGCGCTGGAATATTATTCTAATATGCTCAGATCCAGTGCGCCGTCCTGTCCTTTGTCTCAGAGTTCTTGTGCCATTTACGATGAAAGACTCCTCAAAGTTCCTGCTGTTCCTTGTGCTACTTGTGCTTTGTGCTGCTTGTGCACTTAGGATTTGCTGATGCGCTGAACTCAACATCAAATTCTGCCATTCGGCAATCCAATTTGCGTGGCCCCCAGCTGCGCCAGATTTCCGGGCCATGTGCCATGATACATAAACATGTTGCTAGAATGTTACTACAATGTCAGTGACTAGAGGCAGGAATACAAGCTAGTGAAATGGCTGGATCACAGGGGTCAGAGGAACGTTGGAGGTAGAAATATGTAGAAAGGTTATGAAAGGTCACCAGCTGACGCAGGAAGGAGACCTAGCCGCATAGCGGTGTCACAATACTTGAGCATGTGCGGTGTATGTGCAGGATCCTGAACAACAACGTCGAAGGGAAAGCAGGATTCTATGGATCCGCTTCCTGGAATAGCGAAATGTCCAAAAATTGAGTGATGACATCGCATTGGAAACCAATGCTGATGTTGTTTATCCCATCATTTCACAGCATGTTATGGCACCTTTGGCCAATCATATGCCTTGAGAATCTATTGCTGGAGGCTGCTCCGAAGATTCATTGGGAGGATTTTGTGACTTGATTTAAGTGAAGCATCATATCCTCTAATTACTACTAGTTTGCTTTGGCATCTTCGGACAAGCTCTACTAGACCCAGACATATTTACGCCCAAATGTGTGCTGAAAGCACTACAAGAACGTCATTCCAGGCTCAGTGGGCTTTCAGTGAACTCTGGGATGGAGTGGCTCCTTGAGGCGTTTCTTGTGGGTAGCTTACCGAAGTTCTCGGATCATTTCTGTTACCCGGCAAACTGCAGACTCAAAAAGCTCAACTAGAGATGTCGCGCACCTCAAGTCAAGGAAGCCTATCAGGAACAAGACTATTTGCGAAAGCAAGAACATTCCTACAGAATCTGTGGGATCTGTGGGTGATTAGCATTGGTGATTCTATGCCATGAGTATTTGCCTTCCAGAAATTTACGACTTTAAACTAGTTTGAAGCAACATTTCATCACCAAACAGCAGAAGTACTCAACGTTTTGGAGATGCTGTGAGGATTTCAGATGGTTTTTCCTTGCTCTCAGACGGCGAACCGGATTGTGCAGTCATTTGATTGCCTTATTTGTGACACAATATCATGTGGCACCTCTGGCACCAAAGCTGAGCTAGTGGGAAGGGGTTTGGAAGTCCATTCAGACTTCAACTCGGTTCCCACACCCGAGCGTGGGCCTCGCAAGTGTTGAAGTGATAGGTTCGCTGGGCCCATTGAAACATATTGAAACTGGAACCTATCACTTAGAGCTCACTATAGCTCACTTATGTTTTGAGTTTCGCACTGTTCGTGTGGGGTGCTGATTCATTGCGTGTTCAGCTCCTTGATGTCATTTGCCCACAAAAATGCCAGGAATGCAGCGGTAGCCAGGCGTGATGCTAGCAATGGCAAACAAATTTCTGCTTGGCGCTGTTCCCAGTCGTTTTTTTTCATGTCTCTGGTTTAATTCACATAAGAATCAAGGCCTTCAAACCAGAGACTTCAGCAGCCTGATGGCTCCACTTTCTTCCAACATGTTGAGGCGCTTCCATCAATAAGTTTCACGGTCTGTTTTGATCTGTTTATGATTATGTCTGGACATGTTTAGATATACTGTCACCGTGCAAGGCCGACACTCCCTGGCTAAGGTCTGCTTGTTCAGCTCGTGATGCCCGAGGTGGACAGTTGCGGTCGGGGTTTTGTTCCTTCATTGCCCCAAGAGACAATGAATCTGAGGCGGTAAAGACAGCCACTCGCCATCCACGAGCAGCAGGATACACGAGCAGACCTCAGAATGAGCAACGCGCACTTACTCGGTGTATCCGCTTGAACTCTCGTGAAATCCGCTGTCATGCAGTGGATCATGGTCAGGGTAGTCTCCTCGTGTCTGATTCTTTGCTGTGGAATTGGCTCCAAGTTCCAAGTATCCCAATGCTAAAACCTAGTCTTAACTCATAGTTTCGAAATTTTGATTCCGAAAGTTCAAATGACGAAACTTGACCAAGCAAAGCGTTATCGTTGAATCCCTAACCGCCAGATAGGCTTGAGTCCAAAACCACGTGGAATTGGTGAGGTTGCAGTTGCACCACTGGCTTGTAAATAAGAAGGAAGCAGACCGTGCTCTTGTTTGCAAAAAATGAAACAGCCCAATGGTGTAGGAGAAGAACACAAACATAAAAGCAAAGATCAAAGGATTAAAAGATCAAAAGGTCAAAGCAAGGGAATCATTGTGGCCAAAGTCACACGCACTTGTGAGAATCTTAACGTCGTACAACGTGCACTGTGTTCCCACTCATGCTTTTGTGTTTTCTTTTCCGGTTTTTCATGTCCTGATGGATTCTCCTGATTCTCCTCAGAACGATGATCACTTCAAATAGCACAATAATGTCCTTGTTTGTCGAATGGTCATTGTTTGAAATGATATGGTCATGCAATCATGCAATGATAGAGTCGCTCCGTATCAAATGGAGCAACTGCATCCTGATTGAAACAATAGATAATGATCATTATATATGCTGTTGTGGCACCACCTTACCTTTCATTTTTGCATTTGCACATTCAAATCCTTTAACCTGTCAGGTGCTGAACTCAACCTGATGCGTAGCTGTTTTTTTCTTCAAGGGCCCCGTGGCCAGCCTATGCCCGCCAGATAGGGCTGCAAAGCAAGGAGAAAAACTAGAAGAACGAGCAGCTGCGGAGGCCTGGATCCGAAGAAGGCTTGGAATTTTAGGTGGCTGGGCCTCATGGATCAGGTTATGAGCCCAAAGCCTGCCCCTGCAAAGATGGAACCTATGATGCAAAGAAGAAAAGCTACCCCGAAAGAGCTTGAGCAAGGCCAAAGGGAAGTAGAAGAAGCACAAAGGAGGCTGGATCAACAGGTGAAAGATGAAGTAGCGTTAGAAGATAGGAAGGCTGAAGGTGATTCTAAGGAGGCTGAGACCCCCATACCGCCTGAGGAGAATATGGAAAGGGTTAAAGCTATAACTGAAGGTCCCCAGTCTTCAAAAGCTGCCTCACCTGAGGAAATCCGCCCTCTGAAAAATGCGCCTGAGGAACCTGGAGCCACTAAGGAGACTAAGGTTGCAGTTGCTGCTGAAGGTGTTTTGCCTTCACCGCAGTCAGCGCCGTTTCAAAGAACTTCGAAAGCTGCAGCCAGTGACCTGAAGACTCCAGAAAAGAAAGATGAAGAAGGACAGCATGGGGTTGGGAGTGTGGAAAAAAGCGTAGCACCTCAGTCAGACCCGAAGATGTCTGAACCTCCGCACATGTCCACGCCCATGACTCCTTTGTTTGATGAAAATCAACTTAGAAGGTTTCAAGAACTGTATGCACAAGCACCATGGCTATATCCACAACATGCCCCTCACGCTCCCTTGTCTCTGATGCCACCTGGGCAATTCTTGCCTCCGGTCCAACGACCTCTTTTCCTTGAACAAGATGAACGAAGAATGCATGAGGAGGGCCGGGTTGGGTCCAGCGGCTTTCATGGACATGGACATGATAGAAGCATGGATGTAGATAGAGAAAATCGAGAATTGAGAAGGAATTTGGAAAAAGTTTTGAGGGAGAATCAGCTCCTGAGGGAAAGGGTTGATGCGTTGGAGTTTCAAAAGTTGGATGAAGATCAGCGGTTTGCCCAAATGGCTCTGACGGCCAGCTTGAAAGACCCCCCAAAAAGGAGGCCGATAGACCCCCAAAAAGCCCAAGGGAGGCCGAGGAGGCTTTCAACTCCGGTTCAGGTAAGGAGGCTGAAAGACCTCATGATGGAAGTGGTAAAGGTTTTCAAAGATCAAGGGAGGCTGCAGACCCCCACAAAGGTGAAAAGACGTCAGCTGGCGATTCATCGGCTGCGTTCACGGAAAAGTCATTGGAAGTTATGGCATTGATGATGGAATCTATGAAAGAGATGCAAAAGCGCATGAACGACTCCAAGGATGATGCTGGTTTGGTGAAGGGTGTTGAAACGATTCGCACTGGCAGCCCAGATCTTCCAGCATTACAACCATGGGAAGCTCAGCATGGCCCCTTGATTCTTGGAGATTGGCTTTTACTGATGGAGCCCATCGTTGCAGACCTCTCCATGACGGCAGGGGAATGGTGGCGAATTACCGTCAAAGCAGCCGAAGAATGGTACAAGCTTCACATGAGCTTGAGCCTCTTGGAAAGAATCAAGCACCCCTGTGAAGCACCGCCTTTGGAGAAGTGGCAGAAGGTTGAAAGAAGGGTTTCTTCAATGATCCTCCAAGCTGTTCCCCAGGGTGTCCGCGAAGAACTTGTAGCCTCAAGGAGAATGACGACCTTTGGGATTGTCACGTATCTCTTGGTCGCCTATACCCCTGGAGGAGTTTCAGAAAAGTAAGACATCTTTATAAGCTTGGAGGAGCCCCCGGAGATTCAAAGCCTCAATGAAGCTCCTCGTGCACTACGACGTTGGCTTCGATGGAGAAACCGCGCAAAAGAAATAGGAGCTGTGCCCCCAGATCCAGCTCTACAACTCAAGGGACTTTTAAAGATGTCAAAGGAACAGCTGGAAAGTCAAAGGGAGCTACAGTTCAGGGTCCCTAGTCCAGTCTGGGCTTGGGGTTGACACTACGCCAAATGACACCAACGTGGAGCAGTTCGCTTACCACCTTCTTGCTGAGTTTGAACAGCTGGCTTTAACCGAAAAGAAGCCAGGTGCATCCACAGCAGCTGCCAAAGGTGAGCACCAGGTGATCCGATCTTGGGTCCCATCGATCAACTGCCGGATGAAGAATTTACAGATTTACCATTTCAGGTGTTTCGACACGTTTTGGCGGAGTTTATCATTTGAGCCGAAGCTTTCGACATTTGGCTTCGGTACACACTGGTCTGGCGAAAGAATCAAAAGGGTGCAGTCGATGCCCACGCTCTGCCTATCAAAATGGATCAGTTCCTGCTCTTGGTGCCACCCTGTTTCTGAGAGCGTACGGAAGTGCTGCACATTCAGATATGAGATGCCCTACAGCACTGGGATCGAATCATCTGCAACTGTGCACGGCATGTTTAGAAACCAAAAAATCAACAGCTTGAGCCTGGCTGAAAGGTGAAAGGTCCAAAGCGGATCTTTCAAGGGGGAGTGCTGTTGTGGCACCACCTTACCTATAATTTTTCTATTTGCACATTTCAAATCCTTTCACCTGTCAGGTGCTGAACTCAACCTGATGCGTAGCTGTTTTTTTCTTCAAGGGCCCCGTGGCCAAACTATGCCCGCCAGATAGGGCTGCAAAGCAAGGAGAAAAACTAGAAGAACGAGCAGCTGCGGAGGCCTGGATCCGAAGAAGGCTGGGAATTTTAGGTGCCTGGGCCTGGTGGAGCACTAGGGCTTCATCAATATATATATATATATAGATAGATATAGATATTTACATAAAACATATTAATTTGATCATCAAAATCATATACTAAACCGTATTCAAAAAGGCAACTGACTATCTATTTATATTATATATACATATATATATGTATGTATGATCGAAGGAAGTTTAGAAGTCAAACTTCTGACAGTATGGACAGATGGAAAAAGCAGAGGTGACAGCAGTCAGAGAAAAGAAACAATCAGAAGAGAAAGAGTCAGAAGAAAGAAGATCCAGGTGCGCGAAAAGAGAGAAAAGTCGCAAAACACTGTGTTTTTCCAGTGTTTTGTGGCCCTGGAGGGTCGAAAAGTAGGCTCGCTAAAGCGGCGGGTGTGGAGCCGTGTTGTCAGATGAGAGATTAAAAATTGCACGCCGTTGTGGTGCGAAGCATTCGAGGTCTCGGAGCATTTTTGGACGTTGAGATAGATGATGAACAAGTGCACGCCATTGTGGCGCGAAGCACATTTCCAAGTGAAAATACCTAAAGCACATCACCTTCTGAGCACTTTGGAAGTTCAGATGTTCAAAAAGTGCATGCCGTTGTGGCGGGAAGCATATTTCCAAGTCAAAATGTATAAAACACACCACGTTCGGAGCACTTTTGGAACTTGCGATGTTCAAAAAGTGTGCGCCGTTTTGGTGTGAGGCACATGTCGAACTCAAAATGTGCCAAAGGCCGCAGCTCAGGATGCAGTTCTGCGTGGCACAAACGTGTCGGTTTTGCAGCAGTTGCAAAAACGACAGCGGGCGTGGGATGTTTGAAGAGGATCTGCAAAGATGCATTTCGCGTGGCAGGGGCTGTGCAAGAGACATATCCAGCAAACATGTTAAGAGGTCAGGGCGCTGATTTCCTCAGAGAGGTCACATTTTGGAGCATCAGATGTTCAGGTGCGTGACAAGTGCAGCACTTTGTATGACCTGGCCTCGCTTTTTCGTAGTATTCTGGCACTAGGTCGTCGGCTCTGCACTCCACTTTCCGTTTTTGAAGGAAGTCTCGCAGAATTGCCTATGCAAGGCCTCGCTCAATAGCTTCGCTTTCAAGCTTGCAGATAGACAGACAGACAGGCAGACAGAAAGGCAGATAGGCAGACAGATCGATAGGTAGGAAGACAGATAGATAGATAGATAGATAGATAGAAAAAAAATTAGAGAGGTAGATAGATTAGATTAGATTAGATTAGATTAGTTTAGTTTAGATTAGATTAGACAGATAGGCAGATAGGCAGATAGATAGATAGATCGATAGATCGATAGATCGATAGATCGATAGATCGATAGATCGATAGATCGATAGATCGATAGATCGATAGATCGATAGATAGATAGATCGATAGATCGATAGGTCGATAGATAGATAGATAGATAGATAGATAGACAGATAGATAGATAGATAGATAGTGATAGATAGTGATAGATAGTGATAGATAGTGATAGATAGTGATAGATCGTGATAGATAGTGATAGATAGATAGATAGATAGATAGAGATATAGATAGATAGATAGATAGATAGACCGATAGATAGATAGATAGTGATAGATAGTGATAGATAGTGATAGATAGTGATAGATAGTGATAGATAGTGATAGATAGTGATAGATAGTGATAGATAGTGATAGATAGATCGATAGATGGATGGATAGATAGATAGATAGATAGATAGTGGTAGATAGATAGATTAGATAGATAGATAGATAGATAGATAGATAGATTGATAGATAGATAGCTAGATAGATAAAACGATAGAGAGGTAGATCGATAGATTAGATTAGATTAGATTTGATTTGATTTGATTTGATTAGATAGATAGACAGATAGATAGATAGATAGAGAGATGGAGAGATAGAGAGATAGATAGATCGACAGGTAGGTAGATAGAAAGAAAAATAGATAGATAGGTAGGTAGGTAGGTAGCTAGCTAGCTAGATAGATAGATAGATAGATAGGTAGAGACAGAAAGACAGACAGATAGATAGACAGACAGATAGATAAACAGACAGGTAGATAGAGAGAGAGAGAGAGAGACAGATGGATAGATCCATGCATCGATAGACCGATAGATCGATAGACAGATAGATAGATAGACAGATTGACAGATAGACAGATAGACAGATAGACAGACAGACAGATAGATAGATAGATTGATAGATCGATAGAACGATAGATAGATAGAAAGACAGGTGGACAGACAGACAGACAGACAGACAGCCAGCCAGCCAGGCAGGCAGGCAGGCAGACAGACAGACAGACAGATAGATAGATAGACAGACAGAGATAGACGGATAGACAGACGGATAGGTAGATAGATAGATAAATAGACAGATAGATGGAGCGATGGATAGACAGACAGACAGAGAGAGAGAGAGAGATAGATAAATCGACAGATAGATGGACAGACGGAAAGAAAAACTGATAGATGAATAAAAAACAACTCGATTCACATCTCGTATAATTGCTTATGTTTGAAACTTCCGCCACCGCCTTCTGCGGTACTACTGGTATATATATATATATTTATATTTCTACAATGAAATTTTAAATGACATTTCACCACAAAATCCAAAAAAACCTGCTGGAAAACAGAGTCTCCAAGGCAAGACCCCGTGTGCATCAAGCGGAACTGTGTGAATCCTTTGGTGTAGAAACCTCAGCAATTTTCTGTTTGATTGACTGTGCATTGTGCATTGTTGTGCATGTACATTTTAGTATTGAAGAGCAAACGTTGTCCACTTGGGACAGCAAGATCGAACAACCAATGCTTTCGCCCCGGGACATCACTTTGTCGGGTCGACCGTGAGGCCAGGGTTAGAGGAGTTTGGCACAAATGCCGTAGCCTCAGAAAGAATCAGAGGGGTTCGTTTTTCACGGCTGCCACAAGTCCGCTGAACGCAGCTCCAATTTGTTAGCATTGCATGGCACTGCATGGCACTGCATGGGACTGCATGGCACTGCATGGCTGCGGCATTGCATGGCATTGGTGTATGGATTGTGCTATCATGCGGAGAAAATCGCAGGTCTTGGAAGAATACGAACAGCAACCATGGACCTGTGGTGAACTCAGCAGCCTAGCACTGCACCTCTTGATACTGAACTTGCGTTGCACCATAGCCTGAGTGTGCAAGGTCTTGAAGAACAAGTGCAGCAGGTCCGATGGGTGATTTTTGTTGCAACTAAATGGGTTTGAGGAAGAGCGTGCAGGATTGCAGAGCATCAATCCTAAAAAATCTGATGCAAATTGAAGCAGTGATATTACGATGACGGGAAGGTGCGTGGCTGAGTTCCGTCCCCATTTTGCACATTTTCGCACGAAGCGCTCGTGCAAATCTTGGAGCCAGGCTGGAATCTTTGCTCGCGGCAATCTGAGCCGCGAGGTTCGGGCCCCCTATCAGACAGCACGGACCATGACACTCTGCGACATTGACAGATTGCCAATGTGATGGTGCACGTTTGTTGACACTTGTTGTTTTTTCCAGCTTAAGATGATTGAGTAGAACTCTGGTGATGGAAGGAAATTTAGGAGAGAAGTCTTGGGACTTACTGCGCGTGCTTGGAATGGCTCTGAAGTTACGCACTTAAGACATTCGGTCAGATGAGTAATTAGCTTGGTAGAAGCATTGAACACATTGAAGTCTTCAGTTGCAAAATGATTCCCTGGGTAAATAGTCAACTTGCAAGGTCTGTATAGTACTGTAGTATACTCACATCAGTAGTATTTCAGCATGTGGTATGGCATCTGAAATCACATTGTTTCGATAAACTTGGAACTGAGCACTGCGCGATAGGTTCCTTTCCTAAGCAAACTTGGCAAAGGTTTCGGCGCATTATTTGGGTTTGCTCTTTTTCGGGTTTGCCCTGCCACGGCCCTTGTGGAGGGGTCGAAATGGAGTGGCTGCACGAGGATTCGGAAAGCCAAATTCAGGAGGAACAAGCAGAGGAAAGAGAGGAAAGGAAGCGCGTTGTGGGAAGTCCTCTCGCTGTCTTGAGGGAAAGCTCACAGGACCATAGCAGGGAAAGAAAGTCGCAGAAAAAGGCACGGGCAATGGGAGGGAAGGCAGAAGAAAGTTCCACTACAAGTGCAAGGAAGCAAGGACAAATGGAGAAAGCGTACAAAAAGCAAAGACAACCACTCACAGAGGAAGATCACAAAGTCTTTAACTCAAGGCTGTCCACATAATCACGAAAGCTAGCGGTAGCTAGTTGGAGTTTCTTCTTGCTCTAGCAAGGGGTGAGGCGGACCAATTGTCAAATGCGTGATTTGTCACGCGAACCGCCGCCTCCCCCTGCCAAACATGCATCGCACACTTGCAAGCCAATACTATTCAGGATTCAGCTGTATAACTTAGATATATACAACTGATCGTACGAACTAAGCCGCATGTAATTGCTAAACCGCGTTGGCTTAGGCCGCACGAACCCCCCCTTAGGCCAATACCCTTCGGCCTCTAATATATATATATGTATCTCCAGTCAACTATCATGCATCTTGCACAATTACACATCCCATCATCAATCAGTTATATAATTAATACCGGTTTCATGTGCGCATCCTGGGTATAGTGATCACACGCAACAACAGCTCAGTCCGTACACCTGGCTCAAGAACTGCAAAAAAAGCATTTTCATTCTTAAATTCAAGTTTTCATTCGATTTCCTCCTCAGTACACAAACATTAAAAGATATAGGAATTGCATCTATTACCCAAGAGCTGTTAATCATTGAGACTATACGCACGCGAAGTTCCAGAACATTACTTTGGGTTTTCATCTCGTTCTCACACAGTCTTGCGGTAGTCGCTCTCATGCGACACCAAAGTACATAGACAATTTTTAGCCATCCATTTCCTGAAAGTATCAAGCCAACGTTACGTGCTCATATCCGCTTATACACTACACTACACTTTATTCTTGAGCGACGCCTACATATTACATCCTTAGCGTCTATAATCAAATCAGTACCTGCTTAGGCTATGTAGTGGCATTTTTACATAAGTCGCACAATTACGAGCTATATTATTTAGCTATCCCTGACCTAAGCTGCACAATTACACGGCAAACTATATAACTTCGGCTTCTCCCCCCTATCCCATCTTGGAAGCGGATGAGCAGGGGGTCAATCTCACCACCCCCTGCCGCCCCGAACCCGCGGAACCCAAGCCACCCAACCCAGGCCACCACCCAAGTCACTCTATATACTAAATCATATTTAAGTCCACATAGTCCACCTCTCTCACTCCACCTTGCCCATGTTCATGTTCGCATCTCGCCTGGCACCACTGGCCCCCATCTTCTGCTTAGCTTTCGTTCACCAACCCTTGGGATTCAAGTCGCACAAACGCATCATTCACCTTGGGACCTTCTTGAGGTCGGCAATTTTTCTGGGAACTCAAGTCCTTGGTTTGCCTGGAATGTTGTAGTATGTGAACTATGTTGTGTACTGCCAACATCTCTCCCAACTATAGGGTTCCACAAGTGCAAAACATTTCAATTGCTGGCGCATTTGATTTCCCATCCCGTTGTTCATCCAACAACATTGTTTCAAAGCCGGCATGGTGGCAAGGCTGGATTTTGCGAGAAAGCTATCAACTCCTACTCCTTTGCCATTCCAGAGATGAAGGCCCACAGCTTTGAAGTGCTGAGAGAAGCAGCATCAAACAGCAGCAAGAACATGAAATCAGTTTCATGGTTTCACTGGTTTTTTATTGTGTCTGCTACGCCTGGATGGAGGACATGGACCGCGGGGACATCATCAAGGCCCAGATGCAGCGAGTGGACGACCAAGCTAAGACAACTTGCCGGTGCCAATTTTTGAGAAGAGCAGGAGTTGGGGTCAACCAACTTATTGGGTTTATACCGTGTCTGGGCTTATTTGCGGTCTTATTGCCCTGATTGATGTACTAGATATGTAGTGGATATGTATAAGATATGTATTTTACTAGACATATACCACGGATCCATTTTGATTCGCCGAAGCACTGAGGCCGTGACGAGCTACGTGGCACATTTGAGGGGGCTAGGCTTTATGCTGAGGTGAATTCTTCCCAGCCCAAAATGCAAGGGAGGTTTTGGCATGCGCGCAGATTTTCATATAGTCTTGAGACACATCCGGATTCTCATTGAAGATGTTGTGGGAGCGTCAGAGCAAGCCTCTAACCTGACAAGTGCAGCAAGCCTTTCACGTCCAAGGCCGAGATTTCTTGGAATATGAAAAGCCATGGGAAGCGGATGAGTGCGTCCAGGTGCGACGTAGAGACGTTGCATGCTTGCTGGAAAAGCGGAGACATTGTTGTGAGAACCAATACACACAGGACACACAGTCTTAAACATATTTAGACTCTGAATGTACGGCCGATGATAGCTTTGCTCAGCATATGATCCAGTCTCTTTATTGAATCGTAAGTTCACAGGCGATTGTAGATGTGAGACGTCACCCAATGCGTTGGAGAGGCTGTATGGAAGATGGCTTGCTACACGCATTTTCCCCAGTGCAAGGAAAATGAGGCGGTCTGCTTTGACAAACATGGTGTGAAAAATATTTCTTGCTTCAGTCTATGTGTGGAAGTGCAGCAGTGTAGCCATACGTGCCATGATCAAAAATTAGGCTCTAATAATATATATATATATAGATAGCGGAAATGGCACCCTCACCGAAGGGAACGCACGTGCTCTCTCCCTTTTGCTCTTGAGCGTGAGGTCCCTGCAGATACATATGCATGTTCCCTAACATGCCCACTGCCCGCGTGTGGCAAATGAAACTCCTCTAAATCTCTAAATTCAAAAATTTGCCCAAAATGCCCACGACCTTGCACTTCCAGTGCTTATATTGGTGACAAGTCTGCAACAGGGCAAGACCGATGCAAACAAAAAGATGCTAAGATTCAAATGCCAACTCCTGTGATTTCTTCCTAGGCATTCATCGTACGACGAACTGTGCTCTTTTCGAAACACTCACCACCACGCTGGGACTGCTTGTCCTTCACATTGAGATAGCGGATCAAATCCTTCATTGGTGGAATAAGGTCCACAGGGAAACACGGCGACAGCAGCCACGTGCAGTAACTCTGATACTCTTGCTTGGTGCTGGACTGGAGCTCGAAATAAGAGAAGCCAGGTTGAATCTGGACGGTTTATAGGAAGTCTTGTTTAAAAACAACATAACATGTAGTCACAATGTTCATCCAAAAATCGAGGAATGCTTTTTAGCACATAGCACATAGCACCTACTTTGTCAACAGCGCGTAGGTTATGTAATGTTGTAGCACATTCAGAAAAGGAATCCAGCTCACTCACTCTTTGCGGAATAAAATTCATGGACTCACATACAGATAATGCGTCATATCCAGTGCTTGCGCATGTCCCGCGCGTTCTTTCTCTAACCCCAGTTCACACACACACACACTGTGACATTCCATATGGACGCCATGCGCAGAAATTGAAGGAAGGAAAGCCAATCAACTTTTCTTCCTAAACACGTGTGAATCGAAACAAGTTTCAAAGAGTGGAATATAAGTGTAGCCTAGATTCTCCTCTTCTAGATGCCAATTGGAACCGAAAATCCACACGTACAGTGGGACTGGGGGGGAAACCCACGGAGCGGCTTCCTACAGAGGCGAGACATATAGGAAAGGGTTTCAAAAACCACATAAAGGGAAACATTTTTTTCCGCACCCCTAGCTCCAGACAAGAGGGGTTCATCTCCGGACAGGGCGGGTGATAAAAAAAGAACAAGATGCAGCCCACAAACCCGAATGCTCACACGTATGTTAATGGTACAGATGTCAAAACACATGGATATGCAATCACGCAGAACACTTTTCTGCAATAGTTTATTTGAACAGTCTTGTACATTTGTTCCTGTTACCAGTCTGCACTGTGGAGTGTGGAGTGTAGCGTGTGGAGTGTAAAGTGTAGAGTGTGGAGTGTAAAATGTGGAGTGTGGAGTGTAAAGTGTAGAGTGTGGAGTGTGGGGTGGAAAGTGTAGAGTGTGGAGTGTGGAGTGTAGAGTGAGGAGTGCGGAGTGTAAAGTGTGGAGTGTGGAGTGAGGAGTGCAAAGTGTAAAGTGTGGAGTATGGAGTGTAGAGTGTGGAGTGTGGAGTGGAAAGTGGAAAGTGTAGAGTGTGGAGTGTGGAGTGTAAAGTGAGGAGTGTGGAGTGTGGAGTGTAAAGTGTGGAGTGTGGAGTTTGTAAATTGTAGAGTGTGGGGTGTGGAGTGTAGAGTGTAAAGTGTAGAGTGTAAAGTGTAGAGTGTGGAGTGTGGAGTGAAAAGTGTAGAGTGTCGAGTGTGGAGTGAGGAGTGTAAAGTTTAAAGTGTGGAGTGTGAAGTGTAAAGTGTAGAGTGTGGAGTGTGGAGTGGAAAGTGTAGAGTGTGGAGTGTGGAGTGTAGAGTGTGGAGTGTGGAGTGTAAAGTGTGGAGTAAGGAGTGTGGAGTGTGTAAAGTGTAGATTGTGGAGTGTGGAGTGTAGAGTGTAAAGTGTAGAGTGTAAAGTGTGGAGTGTGGAGTGTAGAGTGTAAAGTGTAGAGTGTTTAGTGTGGAGTGTGGAGTGAGGAGTGTAAAGTGTAAAGTGTGGAGTGTGGAGTGTGGAGTGGAAAGTGTAGAGTGTGGAGTGTGGAGTGTGAAGTGTAGAGTGTAAAGTGAGGAGTGCGGAGTGTAAAGTGCGGAGTGAGGAGTGTACAGTGTAAAGTGTGTAGTGTGGAGTGTAATGTGTGGAGTGTGGAGTGCGGAGTGTAAAGTGTAGAGTGTGGAGTGTGGAGTGAAAAGTGGAAAGTGTAGATTGTGGAGTGTGAAGTGTAAAGTGAGGAGTGTGGAGTTTGGAGTGTAGAGTGTGGAGTGAGGAGTGTGGAGTGTGTAAAGTGTAGATTGTGGAGTGTAGAGTGTAAAGTGTAGAGTGTAAGGTGTAGAGTGTGGAGTGTGGAGTGTAAAGTGTGGAGTGAGGAGTGTAAAGTGCAAAGTGTGGAGTGTAAAATGTAAAGGGGCGCAGTGTAGAGTGTAAAGGGTAGAGTGTAAAGTGTAGAGTGTGGAGTGTGGAGTGTAAAGTGTGGAGTGTGGAGTGGAAAGTGTAGAGTGTGGAGTGTGGAGTGTAGAGTGTGGAGTGTGGAGTGTAAAGTGTGGAGTAAGGAGTGTGGAGTGTGTAAAGTGTAGATTGTGGAGTGTGGAGTGTAGAGTGTAAAGTGTAGAGTGTAAAGTGTAGAGTGTGGAGTGTAGAGTGTAAAGTGTAGAGTGTGAAGTGTGGAGTCAGGAGTCTAAAGTGTAAATTGTGGAGTGTGGAATGTGGAGTGTAAAGTGTGGAGTGTGGAGTGTGGAGTGGAAAGTGTAGAGTGTGGAGTGCGGAGTGTAAAGTGAGAAGCGTGGAGTGTGGAGTGTAAAGTGAGGAGTGTGGAGTGTAAAGTGAGGAGTATGGAGTGTAAAGTGTGGAGTGAGGAGTGTAAAGTGCAAAGTGTGGAGTGTAAAATGTCAAGTGTGGAGTGTAGAGTGTAAAGTGTAGAGTGTAAAGTGTAGAGTGAGGAGTGTGGAGTGTAAAGTGTGGAGTGTGGAGGTGTAGAGTGTGGAGTCTAAAGTGTAAATTGTGGAGTGTGGAGTGTAAAGTGTAGAGTGTGGAGTGCGGAGCTTCCCCCATAGACACGGCGACGCCACAGGAAAACCAGAGACTCGAGACGAGAGATGTGGGAGGACCAAAACAAGCATTTCGTGCGAGACTTCCTCCAATTTTGCCATTTTCGACACGTTATCAAACAGGTTGGAATGTCACAAAGTGCCACGCCTGCCACGCAAAACGACATGACAACCTGCTTGGAAACCTTCGAAAAAGAGAGGTTTTGCAGCTTCCCCCATAGACACGGCGACGCCACAGGAAAACAGCGACTCGAGACGAGACACGTGGATGCAGAAAAACCAGCATTTCGTACGAGACTTCTTCCAATTTTGGCATTTTCGACACGCTATCAAACAAGTTGGAATGTCACAAAGTGCCACGCCTGCCACGCAAAACGACATGACAACCTGCTTGGAAACCTTCGAAAAAGAGAGGTTTTGCAGCTTCCCCCATAGACACGGCGAAGCCACAGGAAAACCAGAGACTCGAGACGAGACGCGTGGGAGGACCAAAACCAGCATTTCGTGCGAGACTTCCTCCAATTTTGACACTTTCGACACGTTATCAAACAGGTTGGAATGTACAAACAACCTGCTTGGAAACCTTCGAAAAAGAGATGTTTTGCAGCTTCCCCCATAGACACGGCGAAGCCGCAGGAAAACCAGAGACTCGAGATGAGACGCGTGGGAGGTCCAAAACGAGCATTTCGTGCGAGACTTCCTCCAACTTTGACACTTTGCAGCCTCAGAATCGACGTTTTCCTACGAGTTTCTTAGGAACCTGTAAATTTGCTACCTCAAAATCGATGTTTCGTGCGAGGCTTCCGTCAATTTTCAGCACATCTCACAAACTGCCACGCCTGCCACGGAATTTGCACCTTGTCGCCACTTGACGCAGCCCTGCCAATGCGATTCGCAAAAAACACGCAACACCACACGTCTAAAGTGCTGCGCCTGCCACGTAAAATGACGCTGGACACGTCCAAAGTGCTGCGCCTGCCACGAAAACTGCAACGCATCTTCTGAAAACGTCGCAAAAGTATTGCGCCTGCCACACAAAACGACCTTCGACACGTTACAAAACACGTCTGAATGTCACGAAGTGCCACGCCTGCCACGCGAAACGAAGCAACGAGAAGTTTGAAACCTCCAAAAATGACCACCTCTGCAGAACTTACCATAGGCACGACCATATAGCAATCGCGCGGACGGTTGCGGACGGTTGCGGACGGTTGCGGACGGTTGCGGCCGCAAACGCAACGTCGAGCGAACACACCCTCAACCCCCAGACCCCCAGAGTGAAACCGGAACCCTTGCTACGCATTCGGGAATAAACCATTTGTTCCCTGCATTGTCCGGCGAATTCATCCTTCCTGCCTGGGAATATATACTGATGCACAGAAACATCAAAGACCCCGAATTGAGATTCACCACATTTTTGTCCCACTTATAACTATAGCAACATGACAGTTCAGGGGTTGTTCAAACTTAATTACTACTAATTTCTGCGGTTGTCTCAAACCCATTGAGCGAACACAATTCAAGTTGAATGCTGCCAGCACACGAAACACACCCATTTAACCTTGCCCGCTTCAGAAAGAAGGGCGCCCATCTGGGAAAGAACATACGAAAAAAATGATTTGGTTGTGACAAACACGCTTCGGCATCATCAAACCATAGCCATATGTATAGCTATGTCTACACCATACCCTAAAACCCTGTCTCGTGATCGTCGCCGTCGTCCTCGTCATCGCCGTTGTCGTCGTTGTCACCGTCGTCGTTGTCGTCCTTGCCGTGTCGTCATCGCGTCATCGCCATGTCGTCGCCATGTCATCGTCGCCATGTCGTCCCCATGTCGTCGCAATGCCGTCGCCATGCCGTCGCCATATGGTCGCCGTGTCGTCGCCATGTCGTCGCAATGCCGTCGCGATGCTGTCACCATGCCATGGGCATGTCGTCGTCATGTGTCGTCATGCCGTCGCCATTTGCACCAACTAAGCTTGCCACAGACCCCCTGGTACATACTAAAAACCTCTGCCCACAGCCTTCTAGAATCTACCTAAATTACATTACATTGCACTCATTACACTCATTACACCACCACAAATGCAACTGCAACCACACGACAGTAATTACATTGCACCACAGCTACAACTCCACTACACTACAGCTACAACTGCAGCTGCGCTACGCCACACTACATCCAGCAGTTGTGGGTGAGGTGACCGACCAGGTGACCGCTGCAACCATTGCAACCACTCCAAGAAGCACAGCTCCAACCACCTTTTCGGTCCATCAGTGGATTCGCTCTGCCATCCGTGATTCACAGCAACCAACCTCTCCTATAGCGTCCTATCTTTGAAATTTCCGCGACGCGTGCGCTATTACTGGTAGGATATGAAATGATGTGAATACTGCAGGATGGTAAGGCCATTACAGGGTTTTGTATACCCATTGCAAGTATTCTCACTATGGGGGATGGATGGCCACCATGTTTTGACAATGGCACATATATTTGTCAGGCCTCCTATCTTCGTCCCTGCGTTGGGAGCTCATTGATTGCAAAAACACAAGGAACTATGCGAGGCCAGAACAGACATGAGTAGCAACAATTTGAAAGAAAATTGATGAACAAAAATTTTTCGGTAGTCACACCAATATGGTTCCTTTCTGGTGCTTCTTAGTTGTTGATATACTAGGATTAAAATGCATGTGTGGCCACCAGCTGGGGGTGGTCTGTCCCCTTATTCGGATGGTTCTTCAAAAGTAAAAAACAAGGATAGCAATATCAAACTCCTGGGGTGTTGTGCTCCTGGGCCCTTTGAACTTGGAACCCCCGAACACATGCTTTGCATTGCTTTGCACATTTCGTACGCATTCTGCACTGTTTAGAAGGTGAACACATTTGCATGTGCTCTTACGTGGCATGATGCTTTTGGTGACACCAGCATGGACTGCTTAATTCGCCAAGGCATCTGCATGCGAAGGCAGGGGAGAACGCATGTGGTGCTTTTATTGTATTGGACTGCTCCAGTTGGCAAAACACCATTGTCTTCCCTGGAGGCTATCTCCACGCGTGTGAAGTGAATTGCTGCGATGATGGATCTCACCTTAGCGAACACACTGCAGTGCAGTAAAACATTTCATTTTATTGTGGTATGGCTATGAGTTTATTGTATGTTCTAGTTTGCCTTCTCCCAACACAGTTTTGATTGCAATATCATTATCCAAATAAGTTTTTGAACACCGGGCTCCTGAACTTGCTTACTTGCATGATGAAAGGCAAAACGGCCAAACAAACTGTCTACGCAGGTAGGAATCAAACGCTGTGTCTCAGGCGCAAAGTGTTCTTTCACTCATCACAAAAAAATGTCGGATGGCACAGTCTTGACTGAGGAGGCCAGTGCGAATGTTGCCACATCACTGGAAACAATTAATACAGGACACACCTACGAATATGCGGGGACTGTTTATAGTTTATATATATATATATATGTTCGAATCCAGAATTGTTTTTGCACTCGAAAGATAGATTGGCAAAAACAACGCAAAGACCTCATGCTTTGACCAGGGCTACGATCTTCACAGTGCACCGTCGCCACACTGCACAGGCCAGAAGATTTGAAAATAGAACCTTCATTCATACCTTTTCCATGTTCATTTTGGTCCAATAATGCAGCGTTTTAACTGGTGGGGTCACTCTTAAACTTAAACTATCCTGATGTGAAGCCAATTTGAGATGATTTCAAGGGGTTTGCCAAGTGAAGGCACTAGCTTCAAGTAAACAAACCCAAACTCTCCATGAATGGCAGGGAGGCAGTCTTGTTCCAACAGAAGCCGCACCATCATACCTTGATTTGCCTGCTTTGGTTGCTTGGTTCTGGTTTTCAAACGCCAATGAGTTTCAAACATGCACAATATTGGTATGATCTATATACTCGTTGGGCAAGTACTCAGGAAGTGGAAGACAATATCATTTTCGCCAGAGTTGCCATTTCCATAGCATTGTTTTGGACGGCAGTTGTCATGCTTGAGACCAATTCTTAGAGTGTAGGTTGAGTCATCAAGAGCTTGGCGCAAGGGAAGCTGCGCTTCGCACCTGTAGAACATGTCTCAGATGTAAAATCAACGTGGGATGCTGCTGGATTGGCTGTAGGATGCTGGTCAATGGCATGACTTTGTTTTTTGTTTTTGCAAAACATTGAAGCACTGATCAGTCGGTGTCAAGCTGAATTGGCCCGCTTTATCCCAATTTGTGGGCATCACGACATCCAGGAATGTATTCAGCAGATCCTACCTACTGCAGTGTTAAATCGAAGTAGTCAGTAGTCCCAAGCTCGCCTTTGTATATTTTGGTCAGATGTGCTGCAGCATTTATCTCAAAGTAGCGTGGGAGACTTCACTGTGGCTCCAACATGGGGACTGGCAATCAGAAAAATCAGTCTTATCAGTCTTTCCCATGAAATGTGCTGTGATTGCTGAATCGTTTCTGCATAGGCCATATATTGGTGTTTTTTTCAGGACATGGAAGCAACGACCACGGCGATTTGTCGAACCTCCTTTGGCTTGCTACCCGGTTTGTCTCCAGTGAAAGGCAACTGCCATCTGGCATGTCCTTAACCGAGGTGACCCATATAGAATGCCTGGGTTTCAGCCAGAACATTGCCAAGGCCCGCTTTGTGGAAGATGTTTGGTGGTTCGTTGCGTATTTTCCTGTGTCACCTCGTACAGGAGCGGAAAGTTGCGAAGATTGAGAGTGCTGCCATGACAGAAAGCTTGAAGCTTGTGCAGCTTGTGGTTCACTGGAGCCAAGAGCATATCATTTTGTCGCATGGCGAGATACGCAAATGTTTGAGCTGAGGACTTGGGCAAGACGCGATGACGCGTCCCAACAGGTTAGCGGGGCTGAGAACGAACGCATGCTGGAAGAAACATGTGACTCACAACGATGCATTATCCTGGCATACTTTCAGCATCCTTTCTGCACACCTTTGGCATACCTTCGTCTGCATCCCTGGAGGTATTTTCACTACTTCAAAAAAGACCCAGGAGCAAACGTGCGGCATCCTGACACCTGAAGACGGCCGAATGAGCAACAAGAAAGTGCATGTGTCAAATACATTTACAACCGTCGTCTTGATTGCGAGACCCAACTTGGCTGTGCAGCTTTGCATTGCAGGTTGACGACGGCTCAGGTATCCTTCATGCTTTTCAAAAACACGATCATGGGCGCCTATCTAGCTTGAAGCGTATGCATTTCCTTCGTGATGCAAACAACATCTAGATTTGATGTAGGATCCCAGATTTGATGCAGCATGATCCTCAATGATCCTCGCATTTCAAACGCATTCTTTGCTTTGCTTTTGGCCCTTTGAGAGCCATGGTGCTTGCCGAAGCTGTTGCTGGAGCTGCAGCAGGTGCATGTTTTGCACAGACAGGTTTGGGTTTGGTCGGTCTGGCGTTTCACGGCGTTTTCACTACCTTTTCAGGATGTCTTCACGGTGTTTTCATGGTGTTTCAACAGGGATAACAGGGCGTATATAATGATTCTTATTGCATAATGATATATATATATATATACATACATATACGTATATATATATATATTTATATATATATAAGCAGTATGTCTATATATATATGTATATATATATGTATATATATATATATGTATATATATATGTATATATATATATATGTATATATATATATATATGTATTGATGTATACTGCACTGTATTTTATCATTCTTTGTGGTGTTATCTTCCACTACCAGGAGCTCATGCATTATGGGAGTACAATCGGGACAATTTCCTGTACGATCGCAAGATGCGGCAAGAGACGGAACTCAAGATACTCGAATGGTGCTCCACCCGCAGTTTGCTGCACACTGTTCAATGGTCTACACTGACTCTACACTGTTTACTTTAGCTTTTGAGGCACACGCGCTGGCAATCCCAGTGCCAAGAAGAGCTATCATGTATTTTTCTTTCAAGCAATTCACTGCTATTCAAGCAATGTCAAGACGATGACTCTCTAATCTCCAGACATTACAACCAAGGCGAGCAGAGCAGGCAGAATTATGGAGAGACGATGTCAGAGACATCATTGGGTTGACTCAAAGAAAAATGGTGGAGATCTTAGCAGATCAAAAGAACAATTTTTCTCTACTTCAGAAGAAAATCAAGATTCTCCAACAGAACAGTTGAGCCGAGTCACTGGAGCCAAGGACAGCTATTTGATTGTGTCCACACTTCTTCTTGGAATGTGTTTAGGCACCACAAGATTTTTTTCAAAATACTTTGCAGATACATGAATCAATATCATTCAATCTCAACACCTCTTAACCAACTTGAAAGCGTTGCGACCTTGTCCGTGGAAGGCCTTTACACAGAAGGTCGCTTGCAACCTGGGACGCCAACGTTCCTGATACACTACTACATGCTGACTTTGTCTGCAGCCTTTCTGTACTTGCATCTTGGCTTGAATGCAAAAAGTGTTTTCTGAAAATCAAATGAAACATGAATGATTCTGCTGGCTCTACCTCTGACTTTTTTTGTGTACTTCACTTGCATTGCTTTGTTTCACTGCTGTTTTGCTGAACAGCCAGCTCTAATGGCTAAATCATTGGGCAAACCGCTCGAATTTGTTCCGTCATACTAGTCTGGCCTAAGGCTAATGTCTGTTTGGCTGGCCGTGCGACTTGGATAGCACAGTCCACACAGAGAGCTCTCAAGAATATCAAACATAATAAAGCATAATTAAAACAGACATGATAAAACATAAGAACAATCAATAATTTAACCGCCTTCGGCGTGTTCCGCTGGCCACCATGGAAGAGCTATCGTGCAGGCTGCAAACAGCCCTTGCACAGGCCCAGCAAGAACATGGTTTTTGTCTAAAACATGGTGTTTGTGGATAACACAGTTTTTATGTAAAATAGCTCTTTGTGTAAAAGATGGTTTGGACGCAAAAACATTGGTTTTGTTCAAACCACGGTTTAAGTTTAAACCAAAGCATGTGTGTAAACCAGGGTTTTGGAAAAGGCCATATTAAATGAAGACGCTTTGGAAAAGGCAATATTTCGAAAGGTTATGCGCGTAAAAGGTGTTCGGCACAAAAGCCAGTGGATCAAGTATTGGATATAAGAAGCGACGGAGCAAACCGATGGCAAACACAACAAAAAACGGGAACAAGCATTGAAATGACAGCAAGATGTGCAAAACCAAGCCGGTGTTAAGCGAGGCGTGGGCAGAGTTGAGCCCACCACAACGTAAGGAAAGATCAAGACGAAACGAAGAAGAGCTAGGTGGGGGGGAGGGGGGTGGGTTCAAGTTATACGAGGGAAAAATCCGCACCAAGGGGGAAGTCTAGACAAGACAAAGACAAAACAGACAGTACAACTACGAACAAGCAAGATCCACAAGACACGCAGGCCGGTGGATTCCAACACATAATTTAATAATATATTATACAAATATATATATATATTGAATGTTTAACAACGATGTTTGTGTCATCCCGCTCAAGCTTCATGTCCTGGCCTGCTTGGGTGGGGGACCTTGTTCGGGTGCTGGCTGTGGGGAGCTCTAACTCCTGGTTTGGACTTGTCTGTCCTGCCCACTGCGGCTCATCCATCCCTTACTTGGTTGCTATCTTCGTGGCTGGCTTGTGCTCTGGAATTCTTCTGGTCTTGGCTTCTGGGTTCTACCTTCTGGTGCTGTTCCCCACCTTGCCTTGCCAGCTTTCCACCACACCTGCCTCCACTCAGCCCGGTCCACCCAACAGGCTACTTGCCTACTTGCATGAACGCCACCGGCATACTAATCTCAGCGATTAGGACTGCCGTATCTTCCCTCAGGGCCATTGCCAGTACCCTTGAGGCTGCCATCAGCGGATACGAGGCTGCTGCCCAATCTGCACCTGTTCCCTCTGGCATTTCACTCCCTTCCGTGGACTTGGATTTGGAAGGGTCACTACTTTCTTCTTCTTCCGCTGGTTTCCCATCTCAGGGTCTCTCAGTCCAGCCACGACGACGTGGCTCAGCTTATCACCTCTGCTCCTCCTGCTTGCCATCAGCTTTGTGTTTCTATCGGGGCTTCGGCGGAGGAAAGGTCGAGTCGGGTTCAGAGGGCGTGGGAGGCGGGACATTGGGCTAAGGCCACACTTGAGGGCATCATCAACAAACCCAGGCCAACGCCAAAGTTGGCAAACCGGCCAACGGTCTACGTCATCCTCAAGGCACCGGGCCTGGCTCGCCCTGTCAGGGTGTCTACTGCTGCTGAATATTTCAAGATCATTCCTCGCTTCACCGAGGGCAGTGAAAGTGTCTCTCACGCTTTCCCCTCCCTGGCAGAGGCCAGGGTGTATTGCATCGCAGCTGGAGTTAGTTTTCCTGAACCAGCGGAACAATGAGCGAAGTGGAGGTTGCCCCCTTCACCCTGCGAGATGTGAAGACCTTGGACAGAGGCCCTGCGCCCCCCTATGTCATCAACCTGCCAACACAGGAGACAGAGGGTGGCATCACCATTCCTGCAGTCGAAGCTCTTTGCATCCCCATCCTCTCTCGCCAGAATAGACTTCTCCTGGCACTTCCCATGGATACTCCCCCCACGGAGGTCTTAGAATCTCAGGAGCCTCCTTTGCCTCACGCCCTGATTGGGCCAGCACGCGAGTTCGTGGTCCAGACAGCCATGGACGACGAGAATGGTCAGGAGAGAGAGTTGGAGATGGAAATGGGGGTTCTGGTGGTGGACTTCGATGCAGCAGTCCTCACATCCTTGCGAATGTTCGACCCTGTGACAGAAGGAGATGGCATCCGGTTTTTCTTGGAAGGAGACATGGAGGCTTACCCATCTTCCCAGTCCTTGCTCAAAGCAGTCCAGGCCTGGCTAGAGGAAGCACACGAGGAGAGAGTAGCCTTTTACTCTGCAGAGGAGACAGAACCGCCCAAAGCCAAAGTGGCTCCAGCGAAGCCTGGTCGGGCGAAGCCTCCCTCCACGGCACGGAGGGTCACCACAGCAACCTTGTCCCAACAACTAGCAGCCTTGAGCGAGACCATCCCTGCTTTATCATCATCTCTGGCACAGATGCAGAGGAGACAGGAGGAGTTCGAAGTAGCTTTGCAGTCTCAGGCATCACTTCAGCAATCAGCACCACACCAGAGAGATTTTGGGGCCCATCTTCAGATGCCCCTCCACACAGCAGCCAGTCCCGCCAAGTTCTTGTCTCAGGTTGGTCCTCCCCCCAGACAGACCCAAGCACTGCGCCAGCCTGCCCTGAGGAGCATGCGAGAGGACGAGCCAGCAGAACTTCCAGAGGAGCAGGAGCCCCCCATAGAAGGAGCCGATCAGGTGTCTCAGATGCTGCTTCAGCAACAGCAAGCACTGAATCTCCTGGTCTCCCATATAGCCAACCAGGATGGGCTTCCAGACCTAGGGTCGACCTCTGCAGGTTCTTCTGCCATTTCTTTGAAAGGCTCTGCAAGAAGGGAGAAGTTGCAAGCAGAGCTGGCAGCTCGAAAGGGGGGTTTCTTCCTCAAGATAGCACAGAACGCTTTCCGAAGACTCAAACCCTCAGATCCTGTTCCAGGATCGATCCAGGAGTTCCAGAAGAAGGCCATCTTCACAAAATACCTGGAGAGGCAAGGAGGATACACGGGATACCAACGAGATTTGGGGCTGGTTATGTGGCTTCTTTCACATGTGGCCGACCAGATGCTGGCAGGAGATCAGGCAGGAGCGCAGGAGATGCTGGCATTAGCAATGGTCGCTATAGAACAAAGCGCCATGGACGGGGGCAAGTGGGAGGTAGCATGGATTTTGTCCCTTCAGGAGGACCCTCCCACTCAGATCTTCTCCCATCGTCCCCAGCACACCAATCCACGCCTTCGGGCGTTTGGCCCCCTATGCCCGGCAGACTGGGGCGCGACAGCCCTGGCATATGTCAAGGAGCTGGACCTGTTGAACACCCGCAGGTCAGAGGCGCTCCCAAAGAAGCCAGGAGGAGGTCTACACAGGCAGGAGGACGAAGGTCAGGAGACAGCCAAGCCAAAGCAACCCCGATACCCCAGGCGTCCAAAGAAAGCAGCAAGTCCGGCACAGACAGAGGGGGCATGAAGGATAATTCAGGAGGTGGTCCAAAGCGTAGCCTCCAAAAGGTTCAGGAGGAGGACACAACAGGCAGCACCAGCTTTTGTTCCGAGGAGCCCCAAAAGCATCCTTGCCAAGCAGGCCCTGGCTGTAATGATGACCTCCCCTCTTGGACTTTCTTGCAAACCTTTTCATTCTCCCGATGGACTTCGTCCCTTTGTCGGTTGGTTTTGGCTTCCCATACTCCCTTTGCTGAGTTTCTGAAGCGCACTCTCCACATCACCAGGTCGTCCGAGATGGCACCTGAAAAAGCTCTCTTCCCTCTTCCTCTGCCAAAAGAGGGGGTTTTCACTGTTCCAAGTCGTGCTGGCAGCAGAGAGAGAAGGAGAAGGTCCTTTGACCAGGCATTCCATGTTGCCGTGATGGCTCTCAACTTTTGGCATGCTGACTACCAGTTCCCTCCTGTCTCTTTGTTGGCCAGGCATCCCTCTTCTTCTCAGGCGAGGGTTCTTGAAAACTTGAGGAGGTTGATGAAGGCTTTCGGTAGCTCAGATGAGACATTTGCAGTCCCGTCGAGTGGCCGAAGATCTACTTCACTGACCGCACAGCTGTCAGACCTTTGCGATTTTGTCACATGGGAAGGGCTCGCAGGAGCCTCATATGAGCGAGGTTTCCATGGTGCTGCAGGAGGTTTTGAAGCTATGCTCGAGTTCCCGTGAAGGTTGATAGAGCTCCAGAGCTTACTCCATACAGCAGGCTGCAGCCAGGCAGGCTGAAGATCACCGGCAGTGGGAGGTGGGACCCTACTGAGTTTCTAGGGGACTCACTTTGGATGGCGTTTTGCGAGCCTGAATCTCTGCGGTGGTCTGACTCTTGCGTTTCACAAGACGTGCCAGATCTTACAAAGGAGAGATACGAAGATGTCTTGGAGCTTATGAAGATCTGGGACGCAAAAGGATTGCTTTTTATTAGAGACAGCATGCTTGAGGCTGAGGACTCAGGTTTGGCTATGAGGTTTTTCAATTGTCACAAGTCTGCTGAAGTTGACAGAATGATTGGTGATCGCAGAGCAAGAAATTTTGTTGAAGGGCGGCTTCCTGGTGTCTCAAAATGCCTTCCCCCTGCACTGCTTCTTGCGGATTTGGAAATTTTGCCTCTGCACGAGAGGTTCTCGGTCTATGTATCGGATCGAAAGGATTTCTATCACCAGTTCAAGGTCAGCCATCAGCGGGCTGCCACGAATGTTTTGTGGCCTCCCATCCGTGCTGCAGATTCGGCCAAGACGAGAGCCTTTGCAGCCTGGAGCCAAAGAAATTTGAAAAGGAAGGCCTATGACAGGATCATCCACGGGGACCTTTTTGGTAGCAGTGACAAGACCATCAACAACAGAAGGCTGGCTGAGGTCCCTGCGCTTTTGCAGGGGTGTTTTGCCAGCATACCCCAAGGAGACCATCTTGGGGTCGAGTTTGCAGTTGACAGTCACAGGGGCTTGCTGAAATCAGTTGGGCTTTTGAAAGACAGTGATGAGCTGCGCGCAGATAGGTTCTTCAAGGGTGATAGATTGGTTTCAGGGCTTGTCATTGACGATTTCTATACGGTTTCTATTGAGCCTGCGCCGCTTGATGCTCGGGCGGAGGACATCCCTTGGCAAACAGTTGCAGGAACGGAGATGGCCACCGCTTTGGCGGCTTATGAGCGGCAAGGCATTTTGGGATCCCCTGAGAAAGACATTGCAGATGCGTCGAAGGCCAAGATCACTGGAGCAGAGCTGGACACCTCCCTTCGGGTGAGGAGTCTAGGCTTGGCCACTTTGGCCTCTCCAGCAAACAAGCGCTTGGCTTTGGCGTTTGTGTCACTGCATTTGTCCAGATTGAGGTGGACGACGGATCAGCTACATCTTTGTTTGATTGGGGGCTGGGTGCACTCTTTACTATACCGTAGACCCATGATGTCGATTTTGGCTGACAGTTTTGGTTTGGTTGAGAACGCTGCGGTGGATTCAGATGCCCCTGTTTTGCTTCATCTCCCCAGAGCTGTAGCCCAAGAGCTGGTTTTGTTGTCCTCTCTCATCCCTTTCATGGTCACGGATTTGGCGGCGAAGCTTTCCTCCACTATTTACGCAACTGATGCTTCGGATGCAAAGGGGGCCTATGTTGAAGCTGAGGTTCCAGAAGCCATGGCCAGGGCCCTTTGGAGGTCCGGTAGAAAGAAGGGAGGCTATGTGAGGCTTCTATCCAGATCCAGAGCCTTGCTACGAAAGCTGGACCCTGCGTTTGAAGAGACGGCGGAGTTGGAGGAGTCAGATGCAGGATCAGTTGAAAGACTTCTAGGCATGCGTTTTCATTTTCTTGAGATTTGTGGCGGAGCTGGGAAAATAGCGGCTTCCCTCAGTGGGAAAGGCTGGACAGTTGGCCCAGTCATTGACCTTGACAGGTCGCCTTTCTATGATCTGAGCATGCTGCGTGTCCTCAGCTGGGTTTACCATCTACTGGAGGATGGCAGGCTTGACAGTTTCATGGTGGAGCCTCCCTGTACAACATTTTCTCCTGCGCAGCATCCAGCTTCGCGGAGGTATGACTGTCCGAGAGGCTATGATCCCACAGATCCAAAGACTCTCCTGGGCACCACTTTGGCTCTGAGGTCATTGAGTCTGATCAAGAAAGGCAGTGAGATGAAATGCCCAGGGCTTCTTGAGCAGCCTAGAAGAACGAAGATGAGGCGGCTATCAGAATGGCAGTATTTGCTTAATGCACTTTTGGCTGAGGAGATTTGGACGGCAGGTTGCATGTTTGGAAGTCCTCACAACAAGGAGTTTGTGTTTTTGATTTGCAATATGGAGGCAGAATTCTTGCACAGGAAGTGTGACAGATCCCATCAGCATGTGCGCATTGAAGGTCAGTTTACAAAGCTTTCGGCTGTATACACAGATGAGCTGGCCTCATGCATTGGCCTAGCTTTTGATCGCGCTCTTCGACAGAAGTTGAGGCTTGAACGCATTCATGACCCCAAGGTGTCAGGCCTCGAGAACCCTTTGTGCAATGAAGCTTTGTTGAGTTCAAGGTGGAAGGTTAGTGCTGTTTGGAAGTGGCCTAGACCTTTGCACATCAATATCCTTGAGACCCGGGTTGTTCAGACCCTACTCAAGCGCCTTGCTTTGGAATCCCCCTGCTCCCGTCAAGTCATTGGCATGGACTCCAACGTTGGACTTTCAGCCTTGGTGAAGGGTCGATCTCCGTCATATGGCTTGAGACCCTGCGTCAGGAGGATTGGGGCGACAGTTCTTTACCCTGCGTACCAGTTTGCACCAACAAGATTGAATCCCGCCGACCATCCAACCCGAGACAATGAGATCCCGGAGCCTTTGGAATCTTTTTGGACTTCCCAACCCCTCAAAAACCTCTTGGATTTTGCAGAGGTAGGTTCTTTGTCTCGGGCGGCAGCCAACTGGATTCGGCTCTTCTCTGTCCTTCAGAAATGACCTCCTCCTTGGCTGGGGTCTGAAGAGTGCTGGAGATACGAACGATATGCCTTCAAGCACTACCCCTTTCACCTGCAGGTCCCCACTGTCTTTTCCAGCTATGCTCCCTTGGACTTTGATCAAACCCTTGGTTTTCCAGGTGAGGGCCCTCCTTGGATTTTTGGAATCATGTCATTTTCTGATCCCCCTTCTGCGCTCTTCCATGTCCTTCCTGGCATTGCATTGACTTGGATTTCTAGCATTGCCTCTCCACAACTCTTGGCCAGCTTTCTCTGCCTCTGGATTTTTGCTTGCTTCTTCATCTTGTCTGTCCGCCAGGTCTCTTCTCCGGGGGAGGGGTGCTTTTGGACTTTTTGCTGCTGCGCTTTGGATTGCTGCCGCGGAGGGAGTGAGCCATGGCCCACCATTGATCCCACGAGATTCTGGCGACAGGGTGCGAGCTGCAAATAGAGGCGCGCTGGAACTGCCAGAAGGCAGACCTGTTCTAGGAAAGACGCAAGCTTACAGAGAGAAGTTTCTGGCAGCTTTTGATGGGTGGTTGAATCAGGACGGCATGACTCTCAGTGCATTGATAGGTGTGGGGGAACCCGATATTGAACTGATAAATCTGCAGCTGGAGCGCTACGGTAGGTCCTTGTACCTTGCTGGGAGGCCCTATGGCCACTACAGTGAAACAATCAATGAAGTAGCCAGTCGAAGGCCGAGGATCAAACGTATGTTGCAGCCAGCATGGGATTTGGCCTACTCCTGGCTTCGACAAGAACCACCTACGCACCACCTTGCATTGCCATGCAGGCGCTTTTGAGTTTGCTGGTAACCGCATTGTATTGGGGGTGGATCAGAGAAGCGGGAATTTTGGCCCTTTCTTGGGGCGGCCTGACAAGGATCGGAGAAGCCATCTCCGCTGTCAGGCGCCAGCTGGTTTTGCCACGTGACGTTGAGTTCACAGCGAGCCACGCTCTTCTGCAGATTGATGAACCAAAAACACGTTTCCGGACTGCACGTCACCAGGTTGCGAAACTGGACCAACCACAGCTTTTGGCATTGGTAGATTTGGCTTTTCATCGCCTCAGTCCAGGTCAACGGTTGTGGCCCTTTTCCGGTCAGACCATGAGAAAGCGTTTCCAACGACTTTTGGCTGCGAATAACCTGGATAGGTTGCCTCATGGTTTGTCCCGAGGGTTGGATCTTGGTAGCCTGCGTGCAGGAGGAGCCAGCTGGCTTATGTTGGTTGGTGACAACGTTGACATGATCAGAAGGAGAGGTAGATGGGTAAGTATCAAAGTGATGGAAATCTATGTACAAGAAGTTTCAGCAATCCAATTCATCCCAAATCTGCCAGGCAATGTAAAGAAGCAGATTACGGATGGCGCAGCCATTTTCCCATGGATCCTTGCACAGGCACAGATTCTAGATAGGATCAGCATCCCACTTTCCGCATGGCCAATCATTTTTCGAGGTGAGGCAGCAAAGCTTGAACAGAATGGGTGATCTTTTTCTTATTTAATTGATGGACTGAAAAGGCTGGGTACAAAGTGTGAACTTTTGGCCATAGCGGCCGTGTCACCTTTCCAGCCGATGTGGATGAGAAACAGGAGCTGACACTTGCTGAGTTGTTGAATGTTTAACAACGATGTTTGTGTCATCCCGCTCAAGCTTGCCCTCCCGCAAGCCACCCATGCTCACCTCGAAGGGTACAAAGTGTGAACTTTTGGCCATAGCGGCCGTGTCACCTTTCCAGCCGATGTGGATGAGAAACAGGAGCTGACACTTGCTGAGTTGTTATATATTATATATACACATAGATAAAACGCATAATCAAACGTGGCAAAGACATATGCAGAGATATGCAGAGCCTGTGCACCAGCTTAAGCTTTGAGCCGTGACTTTGCCCAGGCACGCGTCCATTGTTGCCCAGTGTTCGGCCGTCCGCTTGCTCACACAATTTGTTCGTCTTCCAATCCCAACATGGCAGGCCTCGCTGTCATGAGTTGCAAAGGGAGTTACTGAGTTGTCCATAGTTGTCCAGTCTTTGCGGAGATTTGGGGCTCTTCTAGGACCTATGACTTTTGATCTGTCAAGCTTTTCCCGTCACCTTTTTGTTCCTCATTTCTGCAGGCGCTTCAGAACATGAGAACCTTTGCGTCGGGGCCTTGAGCGACTTCTGAATCACATGTTTGCAAAAGAAAACCATGAAAACCACAAGCTGAGTTGACTTCAATCTGAGGTATAACTATGAAAAACTTGATGCAAAAGACATGCTGCGTGTTCCCTTTACAAGGCTCTCGCTGCTATTTGATATCATTCATCCTAAACTTTGTTTTTTACCTGTTCCGTGGCTGTGCTGCATTGTATATGTGAGCCCTTTGCATTCGCAGGAACCCCAGCTCAAAATCTCAATCTTCACAGCCTGTTCCAGCTGGTGGCACTACAAGTGCTTGACCAAGCCTACCAGAACCTACCAAGGGCTACCAGGGCCTACCACGGCTACTAGGGCCGTTCTCATAAAATCTGTTGCTTTTGTCCCTGGAGCTCTTTAATGTCTAAGGCAGCAAGGCAAGTGCAGGAACTTCAGGGCCGATAGACCCTTGGAGATTGGAGCAGCATGTTGAGGAGAATCATGGAGAATCCTGAGAAAGTCTCTTCATGTCTTGTGAACATTTGTGAAAGTCTTCATGTCATCATTTTTTCCGGACTTTCATCGCTGCATCTTGCAGGACCGGGACTTGTACGAGCTGCAGCACATGCCTGCTCTTCGTAGGCCTGGGTTGTGGAATTCCGAAGATGAAATCCTGAAACAGCAAATATCCAGTGACATCAACATGTCAAAAAAATACCGGGTTCTTCAAAAGGAACAGCCATCCAACTTGAACTCTAGCGAGGACAGCTAGACACCCCTGGTCCCCCAATTTCAATGTTGTGTGAAAGCAGCGCTTGGCGGAGCCTTCAAAAAAAACAGCCATTGTTGCTCCGGCTATTGAAAAGTGATGATTAGCAACATTGATACAGGGGGATCCGGGGGCTTCCGGTGCATGCTGAAACTTTTTTGGTCGATGGCTGTTTTTTTTTGAAGAACCCGGTATGGTAGCTTGATTTCTTCTTCTGACAATGGGAGCTCCTGTGCGGCAAACAATTCCCCACTTTCACAAAACACTGATATAAAGTGTGCGCTGCTTTCAGCTGACTGCTCCGCAAAGGCGTCATGTGCAGCTGGCAAGGTGCGAACTATAACAGCGATGGCAGCTATGAGTTCTTCAGCTGTCTCCGACTTGTTACAGCTATGGCTTGTTGTGCTCTGTGTGCTTTGGCGCTGGTTCTTAACGTGGCCAGGCAAGCAGCAAGACAGTACCAAAGTTACGATGCATTTGCTCGAGTTTCCATGGCCTTCGGCACACATCAGCTAATGCAATCGCCAGATGCCAAGTCAGGAAACCTTTGCAACATTCTCTCATGGTGGCATCCAAAGTGCATGGGTGCCCTCTTTGCTTCTTGCGTGATCTTAGGATTTGCTATTATTGCCTTGGCTATGTTGCTTTGCAGGAAGTTGCCACAGAGATCCAAGACAGATTTGCATCAGTGAGTTAGCTCAATTTGACTTATCCTTGGTGCCTGCAGGATGGCTCACCTTGGGCATCTGTTGGAGTGCTCTGGAAAACATGTTTGCTGTGGCATGCAAGAACGATTTCGCTCGTTAACTCGTTAACTGCATGCTTTCAGTATTTCCCTGGTCTGGCACCTTGCCTCCAGGTACTTGTCCTTATGTGTGTGATGACAATCTCCCTTGTTCAATTGGACTTTGAGATGACCTCAAAGGAGCTTGTTGTTTCTGTCAGATTGGGCTTTGTTGCAAAGATCCGGACCCCTGGTTGACACTTTTTTGAAATTTTGCCGTGGAGGAGATGGGTGGGGCTATGATTCTGATCATAGGAGGACCTTTATGTGCTGGTGCTGCTACGTACACGTGGTCAGTTTATGGACACAGCCTTAGCTTGTCTAAGGCGGTTGGTTTTGAGTGGTCTTTCTCTGCTTTGTTTGTTGTGTTTTGAGCAAGACTGCTAAGCGATCTAAGAGCTTTGGTAGTCAAGCAAATAAATCCTTACTGACACTTCAGTAGTCAAGATGTAGTATGTAAAGCAATGCGCGCCATGTTGTTGGTTGTGGTGCTATCGTGAGCCTAGAGCTACTTGAATTTTATCAAGTAGGATCAAATTTGTCCATGATTCCATGATTGTGAGTGATGAATCCAAAACAACTCCAATGCCTTTTGGATCTAAGGAAATCAGGCGAAATTTTTGGTAGAGGCCAGATGTTCACTGCTGTAAGTCTGGATCTGGCAGAGCCTGGCATGGCGTGGCAGGAAGTTACAGGAAGTTTCAAGAAGTTTATTTTTTTGGTTCAGGTTCTTTTGCCAATGACCTATGCAGCGCATGGGGGATGGTTGTTCTTTGCCTTGGTGAAGTGCGGACTTGAAACACAGCCGAAAACAGGTGCTACTTGGCTCAAGTCTGTGTGCTTTAGATCTTTGAGTTGAGAGCCTGTTGCACTACGTTGAACTGAAATCTAAAAGGCTATGGCAATGTCAAAGTAGTAGATCCTTGGAGATTTGAGCTGACATTCCAAAGTCATTTTTTTCGAAAAAAACTGATCTGAGGTGATCCTGCCTCAAAGGTTTCGGGCTGTGCTCTACATGGATGTATTTGGCGTGCTGAAGCACAGGTGGCACGAAGGTGCGGCAAGGAAATTAGTGACTGTACACTGTAGTTTGAGCAGGTAGATGGATATAAATATGATATAATAAAATATGATAAATCTAAAATTATATGTGGGTGACTAGGTTCCTGTTATGTTGAGTGCTAGTTTATTTTTCATTTTTCGACCTAGCCTCGGAGACCAATGCTTAAGAATGATGTAGTTGCATACAGAAATGACGAATTTTCTGAGTCGCATTCTACATCGAAGGAATTTGAGATTATCCACAGCTTTTCGATTGGGCAAGTGCACATTGGAAGCAAGTCCATCTTGAGGCGAAAGTGCTGCACATCCAGCTCAGAGGCTACCGTGCTGGGCTGGTCGGATGTGGTTCACTGATTTTCAGATATGTTTGCACGATTTTGCACGTGTTTGTGAACTGCCAGTGAACTGCATCATTTCGATTCCATCGAACCTGACAACTGTACTCTAATGCTGCCTGCAACCCAGAATAATTGAAGGTTTGCGTGTCACTTGTTTGTCCAAGAGTTGGACAGGCTGCAAAAAAATACCTTTGTGTCATGTCCAAACACGCTGCAGGATTCACTGAATTCCTGCTTTGTGCAGGTCACAGAGTACATCCAAAGTTGGTCCCTTGAGATCATTGTGTCGACAGTCGATTGAAAATGTGCTGGACTGTCGAACTTCATCGAGGAACAAAGTCGAAGTCTTCGTGAGTTAAAGCAAGAAATCCAGGTTCAACATCTGCCACGCTTTTTACCGCCTTCTGTCCACTATTGTCACTATTGTCATTAAGCTCTTGATTTTCAGTCTCGGTCACACCTGCAGGCAAACATGAAGCTTTTTCAGTCTGAGACTGTCAAAGGGGCTATGGATGATGCGGACAGCACATTGTGCATTGTCCATGATGTGTAAGTTGACATGAATGGGCATGCATTGGCTTCATTTTCTGAATTGTGCTGTTGGATTGATGGCGTTCGTCTTATTGGTCGCTCATCAACATTTGCCGACAAAACTCATTGAAAAGCAATATGCCGAGTCGGGTCCAGTGGCGCAACTCTACGATTTGCGTCCTGTGGAACACTTGGACATGTAAAAGGTCCATCAAAATGTGAAACATTTGAAATGACATGCTGCCCTTCAAAACAATCAAAATCTATACCAATGTGTGTCTATATGATTTGTACATAGATAGTGCGACTGAGAATCAGCCTGGGGCCTGGAAAAGGGCAGGTGAGGTGCTTTACTTCTTAGTAACACAGAACGGAAGAAGAAACGAACACAAATCTGCCCACGCTGTAACGCTGGTGAGTAAAGTTGTTTTGTGATGTCAAGGCCGCCATAGGCGGCCAATGTTTTAAACTTAGGTACCTAGATGTACCTAGCCTCCTTGAATAAGCATCAGCTTGGGTCAAGCTTGGGGCTTTTTTCAACTTGCGCGAAAGTATCTGCGCGGCTGGGGTTTCGTTGTCTTTGAACGTTTCTTATCTAAGGTGAACCCTAAAATGATGCCAATTTTTCTGATAGTTGAGCGCTTGGAAGCTTTAAAAGACTTGTTTGAAACACAAGCGTGTTTTTTCCCCAGAGTGCCGCCGCAGGGTGCCGCTGCAGGGTGCTGCTTGAAAGTGCTGCTGTCAGAGTGGTGTGTGCGGTTTGGAGCTGGCCTGTTGGTGCCGCTGCAGCCGCTGCAGGGTGCCGCTGCAGAGTGCTGCTTCAGGGTCCTGCTGCCAGAGCGGTATGTGCGCTTTGGAGGTGGCCTGCTGGTGCTGCTGCAAGGTTCCGCTGCAGGGTGCTGCTGTTAGAGTGACGTGTGCGTGCCGCTGCATGCGCTTTGGAGCTGGCTTGCTGGTGCCTGCAGGCTGCTGTTACAGTGGTGTTGGCATGTTGGTGCTGCTGCAGGGTGCTGCTGTCAAAGTGCTGTGTGCTTTGGAGCTGGCGTGCTGGTGCCGCTGCAAGTGGTGTGTGCGCTGTGGAGCTGGCCTGCCGGTGCCGCCATTGCAGGGTGTCGCTGTCGCGTGCCGCTGCAGAATGCTTCGTCAGGGTGCTGCTGTCAGATTGCTGTGTGCGCTTTGGAGCTGGCTTGCTAGTGCCGACCCAGGGTGCCGTGCCGCTGCAGTGTACCGCTGCAGCGTGCGGGTGCAGGGTACTACTGTTAAAGGGCCTGTCTGCATCTTGGGAACTTGGGTGATGCTATAGGGTACTGCTGTCAGGGTGCTGTGTGTGCTATGAAGCTGGCGTGCTGGTGCCGCTGCAAGTGGTGTGTGCGCTGTGGAGCTGGCCTGCTGGTGCCGCCATTGCATTGCAGGGTGTCGCTGTCGTGTGCCGCTGCAGAATGCTTCGTCAGGGTGCTGCTGTCAGATTGCTGTGTGCGCTTTGGAGCTGGCTTGCTAGTGCCGACCCAGGGTGCCGTGCCGCTGCAGTGTACCGCTGCAGCGTGCGGGTGCAGGGTACTACTGTTAAAGGGCCTGTCTGCATCTTGGGAACTTGGGTGATGCTATAGGGTACTGCTGTCAGGGTGCTGTGTGCGCTATGAAGCTTGGGTGCTGGTGTCGCTGCAGGGGGTGGCTGCGAGATGTCATCCGGAAAGGCGTTGAAATCAGCAAGCTGTATGGTCTTTTCCCGACCTGTTCTCTTGCCCCTTCCTTTTATCAAATACGGCAAACATCAAAACGTATCGAAAGAGCAAAATAGAAGACGTACAAAGACATACAAAAAAGAACGGCCACACATTACAGATTGGCAAAGTGCGAACAGCGCGAAGCACTTTGTCGCAGGACCGGCACCGAGCTGCTGCGTTGGTTCACCGTGCAAGAAAAGCAACAAAGGCTCCAAAGGCTCGAAGACGACCCGTCAAGACGACCGTTCGGTGCATTCAGCTTAGGGACTCTTCGGGACACTTAGGGGGTCTTAAGGACTCGTAGGGACTCTTAGGGCTCAGGACAAGCTGCGCCGCAGGATGCCGCCGCAAAGACCGGATCAAACATTTCTGGACACTCCATGTCAGTAGATGAGGACTGGCAGATGCTGCTTGCAGGGGCTTATTTTTCAAGCATGTATTCCGCATCGTTTGAATGTTTTCCCAACCTGTCTTTCGAAGGGATGAAGCTTCAGAAACAATTTTCGGCTGAGCGTGAAACCCAGGACAACTTTGTGCTGATCAAAGGCTATACAGACTTTGGAACAGAGGTTGAATACCTCTACAACCCAAAGAGCGGAGAGGTTAGAACAAGAAATGGACACATTAGGACGCCTAAACACATCTGACCATGCATGCTTTGGAAGCCAGCCTCACGGATTTGGAATACATTGCAGGCCCGTCCTTTAGAGTCAGAGGACAAGGCAGTGCTGAGATACTACTGGTAGTGTTTGTATGCCTGCGTTTCTGCTTCACCAATGAAAACATGCAGGTTGATGTGTTGGTCAGGAGGAAGATGAGATTGCATCCGACATGCCAAGTCCAGGCAATCTGATAGCAGGGGAAACAAGGGAGACATGTAAATAAATGTGGACCAAATTCCAGCCTTGCATTTGCTTTCTTTTCAGCTTTCTACCCTGTTGGTGGCTTCAGAGTAACCCCGTGTGCTAGGTGGAATGACGCGATCATCTTCAAAGACCAATGGACAAAAGGCCTTGTCCTTAGGCTTAGGCTGAGGTTGGATGAAGTTGTATGTGTTGATCGCGCCAGAAAGCCAAGCCGCCTTTCAAGCAAGGTACATAATCTACACACATTCTAAATTATCGAAGGAAGTTTAGAAGTCAAACTTCCGACAGTATGGACAGATGGAATTGCAGAGGTGAGAGCAGTCAGAGAAGAGAAAGAGTCAGAAGAGAAGAAGTCAGAAGAAAGAAGATCAAGATGCGCGAAAAGGTAGAAAAGTCGCGAAACACTGTGTTTTTCCAATGTTTTGTGGCTCCGGGGTGTTCGAAAAGTAGGCGTGCTAACGGCGGGTGTGGAGCCATCTGCAGGAAGCACATGTCGAAGTGAAAATGCAAGAAAAAGCCATATGTTCGAAGCACTTTTGGAAGTTGAGCTGTCGAAAAAGGGCACGCGGTTGTGGTGCGAAGCACGTTTGGAAGTCAAAATGCTAAGAACACTTGAAGTCCGAGCCGCTTTTGCCATTACAGCGCGCAAACCAGCCACGCAGCCAGGCAGCCAGGCGGCAGCCAGGCAGGCAGGCAGACAAACAGACAGATAAACAGACAGATAGACAGATAGACAGATACACAGACAGATAGATAGAAAGACAGATAGAAAGACAGATGGATGGATAGATAGATAGATAGATAGGTAGGTAGATAGATAGGTAGATAGCTAGATAGATAGATAGATAGAAAGACAGATGGATAGATAGATAGATAGATAAATAGATAGGTAGATAGGTAATTAGATGACAGAGAGAAAGAGAGAGAGAGAGATAGATAGATAGATAGATAGATAGGTAGAAAACCAGATAGATAGATAGATAGACAGATAGGTAGATAGAGAGAGAGAGAGAGTGCTGGCGCAGGCTTGGGATGGCCTGGTTGTGCTTTCTGAGGTTCGGACCATGACGCAATTTGATGCTGCCATCGAGGAGTACTGACATGGGCTCAGTTCTTCTCGCAACAACTTACTTGCACCATTTTGTCGCCTAAAGCTTGGTTGCTCCACATGTCCAATTTATTTAAAATATTGTGTCGTCCACGATTGCTTTGGCTGACGTACACACACACACAGCTGATGGACAAACAAAAACAGTGGCAGCTGCTCAGGCGAGCATCAAAAGCAAGAAAAGGCCAAGGTGGTGCTGCCCTCAATTCTCCACAGGAAACGATTTGTTCGAATTTTTCGAATTGTTTTGTTGAGGTCTTGCCTCCAGAGGCCACTTTGTTGTGAGTATAAAACATCTATTTATCTAGTGTGCTTGGCTACAAAGACTTGCGACCCATGAAATACGCCACCTTGAACTTGCTGAGGGGATGGGTTTATATCATCATACATTGTGCCTCGCAGGCCTTGCAGTCAACGCCCAGTACCATCCTCCATCATTTACATCATGCCAAAGTGGCTGTGATGACACCAGTTGTCAATGCAGTCAGTTCTGGAGTTCCAGAAGAAGACGAAGAAGGGACAGAGGACTCGCCAACCTCGCGATCGAGCACCCATAAAGTTTCACTGCTTCACTGCTTCACTGCAGGAAGAAAGTTCTGGCAGACATTCGAGAGACCTGCTCAGTCCATCAGGACGATGTGTGCAAATGCTTCGTTCCGCCCACAATTTTATGTTTTCGTAGTCGACAGGAGAGATGTCAAGCAAAGATGCCAACTTTCACCCAATGACTTTTATTAACGAGCACGTGGACGATGAGGACGCGAAGGCGGATAAAGTGTAGGTGAACCGGTGGCCAGGGACAATCTGTCGCTCTTGCACATGATATACCCTGGAACTCCTTCCTGCCAACATGTCCAATTGAATTCCTCTTTTACTCCTTTTAGTGCAGCAATGGTAAATTTGCAACCATCACAGCAACCTGCCTCAGCAATACGAAGCAGCCGCGTTAGCCATGTTTCCAAATGAAACAATTGTTGACAGCGTTTGTATACGATGCTGCGAAACGCGGAACGACAATGCCCTTGGAAACACCTTGAATAGTGAAGCCGCCCCAGCCATAAGACAAGGATGTGCAGGATGTGTGTCCTCGTTTTGCTGCACGAGCATTGACACCATTGCATACATCCAAGAGCAAGGCGATAGAACAGGCATTCCTTTGAGGTGGTAGATAGTTTCACCATGTTTCACCCTTCACATGGTTTTCAGATGTTTTCAGCCTTGATCTATTTCAAACTGCTGCAGATCGTCAGTGGTCATGATAAGATGGACCCTGGCAAACTACCTGCAAAGGTGCGCCATAATTTGGTACGAAGTTTCTTCCAACCTTGGCCCATGATTTTGGAGAGCGGGCCTGCTGTCCTGTCGCGAGGTATTCAGTTTAGTTCAGGACTCAGGTTCAAGTCAAAGACTTGACTACTTTAAGCTGCAAGACCGCACGATCTTTCTGGGGAAATGGACCCGTGGGAGATGTTGGTAACATTATTCAGGCCACCTTGCTCATGGTCTTGCTTTGGGCGATTGGTCTTGCAGTTCCATTTGGTCTGGATCCGAGATGCAGCACACTTGGAGATGAGACACGATTCGCCCCGAGTGCCCTTGCCGTCTCAACACAGGTGTTTTTCGGGAGTTCTTTACCAAGCCACTGATGATCGACTTCACATTCAGTGGAAGTGAGAAGGCAAAGATGAAATCAGTTATGCGAAGTTTTTCTGAAAGCTTGGCCTGCCGGCATTCCGAATTCATTCCGCAATTCTTATATAGATCAATTTTCTGCATCTTGTTGCCTTGACAGCCCTGACAGGGTGGAGAAGAGATCCAGGTCGGTTTCCCATTGCCAGTCCAACTTCGTGTAATTCAGACAAAGTAGGCTTGGGATGGCTTGAACAATGTATATATATATACATATATACTATATATATGTATATACAATATATCTATATATACAATATATATGCTTTATATATGTATACAATATATCTATATTATATATACAATATATCTATATATATAATATATATATACAATATATCTATATATACAATATATATATACAATATAACTATATATACAATATATCTATATCTACAACATATCTATATATACAATATATATATATATATAGACAATATATATATACAATATATATATATATACAATACATATATATATATACAATATATATATATACAATATATATATATACAATATATATATATACAATATATATATATACAATATATATATATATACAATATATATATATACAATATATATATACAATATATATATACAATATATATATATATATACACAGTATATATATATATACAATATATATATATATGTACACAACATAAATATATATGTATATATATATACACATTTTCAATATATATATATATATATTTAAATATATACACTATATATATACAATATGTATATATATATGTTGTATATATATATATATATGTTGTATATATATATGTATATATATATATGAACAATATATATATATATATATAAACAATATATATATCTAAACAATATATATATATTATATACAATATATATATATATACATATATATATATATGGCTTCATGCTCGTTTCGGGCGTTCTCAAAAACAGTGTTTTTGAGAACGCCCTTTTAACAGCATATATATATATGGTGACAAAGTTACAAGAGCAGGAGTAGCTACAGGAGCATACATCCTGTGTCACAATGTACAGTATAAGTAAAGCTACCTCCTTGAGACATGTTCTGTCCGGGCCATGCAAGTCACAGCTGGAGTGATGCAGACCTTTGGCATGAGGTGGTGAACCATTCTGCCGGGGAGATCGTCAATTCGAACGGGTTCACCACCAACCACATCGAGAACAGGTGGAGCCTTGTGAAGCGTTGGGTTCGCAAGCGCATGGGAGGACGCCTTCCGCTTCACTCAAACAGAGAGACGTGGACCAGGCTTCTGAATGAATTTCATTGGCGCAAGATCGTGGCGCATGGCCACATCTTGGACTGGGGCCATACGTGGTATGTGCCGCTGACAGAGGCTATGGCCACGTTGCGATCATATTCCCTGACCTTGGGACGCGGCCAGTGAGGAGATGTGCCCATACGTGGCACCGTGTCTATCTGCACCTTTCGCATTCATGTAGATGCATGCGCTCATCTGAGCTTGAAACCCTTTCCAACGATAGTAGGTACTTAAGCGAGTCTAGACACTGTTCCAATTTGCAGTCTTATAGATTCAAGCTTGGACGACGTCCACAAAGACAGCATAGCGACGGCAACGACGGCCCATTTTCTGTTGAGCGTGCCTGAAGGTGTCTCCTCTCAGCGTGGCCGTGGGAAAAAGAAGTAAGCTTTGGCTGTGGAGTGCTGCTATGTCAACGGGCCTGTCATAGCGCTTGGGAACTTGATCACGGATAAGCTTCACTTCCATGAAAACCTTTACATCTCTGAGCAGGTTGCCAGCGTACTGTGGCCTCGAGATAGTTCCTCAGCTGCAATGCGAATGTGCAACATGTGAACAACTGCACCGTACTCAATGAAGATGCCGGCTGCTGCCCCGCGAGCTACCTCCCTGAACAGGATGTGCATAGCTGCACAGCTGCACCATCAGTTACTCACTGGAGACGCTGACAGGATGTGCATAGCTGCACAGCTGCACCATCGGTTACTCACTGGAGACGCTGACTGCTGCCTCAGTAGTTGCCTCCCTGAACAGGATGTCCATAGCTGCACAGCTGCACCATCAGTTACTCACTGGAGACGCTGACTGCTGCCCCAGTAGCTCAGTAGCTGCCTCCCTGAACAGGATGTGCATAGCTGCACAGCTGCACCATCAGTTACTCACTGGAGACGCTGACTGCTGCCCCAGTAGCTGCCTGCCTGAACAGGCAGTGTAAAGCACCTGTATGTTATGGTTGATTTTCCTGTGTCCTTATATATTTCACGAAATACAAACTGAATATCCTAACATATGCCTTTATAGTTAAAGGAAACGAGCGTGAAGCGTTTTATATGGGGAAGTTCTGTACAGTATTAGAAAGTTGGTACAAGTGAGATCGGAAATGGAGCGGTCAGGTCCTCGAGTGTGAAGTTTCTTTGTTCAGCTGCAGCCATTTGCAAGAGGACATCACACGGGCGCGCGCACACACTCCTAGACACGTAGTTCTTTGCATATACGTTCCAGCAACAGTGTCGTAGGGAACGTGCAATGCTGCCAACAACGATCAGGCGACTGCTTGATGAAGTCATCAGAGAGCGCCGTGCACTAGGGAATCTTCCTGGAGAACCACAGCCAGCCAACCCCGCAGGCAGAAGGGTTCGAAGCGAGAGTCCAGTCACACCAGTGCAAGGTCATGGACAGCAGACGCATGTGAACGATGTAGCTCTGCATGCACCACAGTCGGGTTCGTGGCAACGACGAGCTGCACACCGGGGCGGCTGAGACAGCGCGAACATGCATGATGCTCTTTTTTTTCCTTCCGGCAAAGCCGGAAGGCTGCTGTGAGCGACATGTGGCAGGTGCAGTGCAAAAACAGCAGCGTGCGCGCGTGGGCAAAGCACTCGCAAATTAGAACGCCCAATAGGAGCATTTAACCATATATATATACACAATATATATATATATATATATGGTCACCCCCTCCCATGATCCCATTGTCTGCTTATACATCAAAAAACACTGGAAAAAACAGTGTTTTTATTACATACACTGCTTCAAAAATGCGACCCAAAATACTAAAAAAGTAATTGATTAGACTTATAGGAAACCAAAAAAACAAAAAACCAAAAAACCCCAAAAAAAATACCAAGAGGAGAATCCAAAACCAAAAAACCAAAAAAACAAAAAACCAAAAAACAAAAAAAACAAAAAACCTCCAAAAAACACAAAAAAAAGACCAATAGGAGACCCCAAGGTGAAAGGACAAGAGACAGATGAGTGTTCTTTTTTTTGTTTTTGTTTTTTGGTTTTTTGGAGACCCCAAAACCAAAAAAACAAAAAAAAACATAGACCTATAGGAGACCCCAAGGTGAAAGGACAAGAGACAGATGAGTGTGTTTTTTTTGGTTTTTTGTTTTTTTTGTTTTTTTGGTTTTGGGGTCTCCCATTGGTCATTGGTCTATTTTTTTTGGTTTTTTTGTTTTTTTGGTTTTGGGGTCTCCCATTGGTCTATTTTTTTTGTTTTTTTTGGTTTTGCTCTACATGGATCATTCCTGCAAAATACTATTCTTCGTAGCCGTTTTGAGTCGTACACCTCATATACTCAACCATCCAATCTCTGGCTAGCAATGCCGCTGCTGCCTCGTGCGTGCGCTGCAGCAAAGCCAAAGCCGTATCCAACGTCATGACCTCAATTTCCTGAGAACCACATCTGCTTGTATTGGAGCCTTTTACCTCATGTTCGATTGACATCTGCACTGTCTTCTTTCAGGCCGACTGATGATGATGAGCCTATGGATACGGAGAGCGATGGGCAGGAGCACCTTGGATCAAATCATTTCATCTGAAGCTACATGCTTTTATACTCTCTGCTGGACTGCAGGTTTGATCCGTTCTCATTGTCTTGGTTGCATCACGTTTGTCTGCTGAATTGTCTCCCGTCTGCTTCATCAACACCGCCTCAGGATCGATGACGACAGCATGCCTGAGACACCTCCTAGCGTACATGGTCTCTGGCTACCGGGCGGACTGCCGGCGGAGAGCGATGGGCAGGAGCACCTTGGATCAAATCACTTCACCTGAAGCTACATGCTTTTATACTCTCTGCTGGACTGCAGGTTTGATCCGTTCTCATTGTCTTGGTTGCATCACGTTTGTCTGCTGAATTGTCTCCCGTCTGCTTCATCAACACCGCCCCAGGATGGATGACGACAGCATGCCTGAGACACCGCCTAGCGTACATGGTCTCTGGCTACCGGGCGGACTGCCGGCGGAGAGCGATGGGCAGGAGCACCTTGGATCAAATCATTTCATCTGAAGCTACATGCTTTTATACTCTCTGCTGGACTGCAGGTTTGATCCGTTCTCATTGTCTTGGTTGCATCACGTTTGTCTGCTGAATTGTCTCCCGTCTGCTTCATCAACACCGCCTCAGGATCGATGGCGACAGCATGCCTGAGACACCGCCTAGCGTACATGGTCTCTGGCTACCGGGCGGACTGCCGGCGGAGAGCGATGGGCAGGAGCACCTTGGATCAAATCATTTCATCTGAAGCTACATGCTTTTATACTCTCTGCTGGACTGCAGGTTTGATCCGTTCTCATTGTCTTGGTCGCATCACGTTTGTCTGCTGAATCGTCTCCCGTCTGCTTCATCAACACCGCCTCAGGATCGATGACGACAGCATGCCTGAGACACCGCCTAGCGTACATGGTCTCTGGCTACCGGGCGGACTGCCGGCAGCCATCACACCACCGGAGGCATTCATCTCCGCAAACGCGGATGATGTCGTGCTTCCTTGGACACCTCTTGGTCCACCACCAATGACTCCGCCAGAGGCGTTTCAGTGGTTTAAAACAAACTTTCAATGCCAACTGGGTTTGCATGGTCGTCTGCAGCATCCAATGCCCCTCAACATATTAACGACATATACAAATGTCATATACTGTATTGTGTTGCAAGCGAGCTATTGAAAAACGGCGTCGTGGCGGGGGGGGTGAGTATATATATATATATACATACACAATATATATATATATACAATATATATATACAATATATATATATACAATATATATATATATACAATATATATATATACACAATATATATACAATATACATATATATATATTTCTCTCTACAATATTTATACAATATATCTATATATACTATAGATATATTGTATATATATATAATATATACAATATATATATAATTATATATATATATACAATATCGATACAATATATATATTTATATATATATACATATGTATATATATATATGCAAACGAAAAAACGAACTGAACCAACAGGACAGGAATACATTAAATATATGTAAGATTGATGTAAGCGCCATCAAAGGTCAAAGGCAACGTGATAGGGCTCCATACGAACCCTTCAAACCCTGGCACCACCTGAGGCAGTTGTTGGTACTAGGCCTGATGGTCTGCCAGAGCTGATTCCGATGGTCAGGCACCGCAAGGTGCTCTCAGTGGACTCTCCCGGATTTTTTTGCAGAGTATTATGATTCAATCTGATTGTATTGTATACATTATAATCATTAGATGCATCTTGATGACTTGCGAAGAAGGACATGTTTTCAAGTGCGCACTTTATGCGATGTTGCAAGATATAGTGGTTTGGGGTGATCGTTTGCATGTTTTTTTTTTTCTCTCTAATGATTCTAATGGCAACTTCAGGGATGCAACTTGGTTTCACGATGTAGGATTTTTGTCCGTCTCGGAGACTTTGAATAGAATTTCCTGTCAGGACCTGCATTCGCTTCAAGGGCATCCCATTCACGTCCAATGGCCACTCAAGTCTGGACTCAAACCCAGGACATTGAGTTGTGATCCGCTTGATCCTTAGGTCAAACATGGTCAAACAGAGAAGATGATTTGACTTCCAAGATGTTTGCTCGCACTGGCGAAGGTCTGGAAAAGTTCTAGTTGTTGCAGATGACCTTGGAGTTTATGCTGGCCAAGTCACCCGAGAGGCAGACAAACAGTGATATGATGTGGATTACAGTATTGTCGCAGTATGTAAATTGGCGTTCTGCATCACCTACTCAGAAGCAGCCAAGCATATACAAGGGCAGAGATCAGCTCCATCAATGTAAAAGTGACATTAGGCGACATCGAGTCAAGCCTGTCCACAGGTTTCTGAAAAATCCAACATTTTCACATTTTGTTACATCTCTGCGGAAGGAGCAGGAGAAGTGTTTTCTTGCGATTTCGTTGATGTTCCAAGACAACGCTAAGCCAACAGACAACACCTCAACACTTTGCTTGTGGAGTGCCAATGAAGGCAGATATGGCGAAGGTGAGATTCGACAGAGTGCCACCTTGCGTCGCCTTGGAGGGTCAAGCAATACAGGACAGGAGTGAAACGAGCCAGGAATCCTACGAACGGTCATCATTTTGATTTGAGACAGCAAATATCAGCAAATGCTGCCAATTACAAAGTCTAACGGAGATTTTGAGCAAAACAGGTTTACAAACGCTGTGATTCTGGTCAGGATGTGAGCGTCGCTTGCGGTGCTGGACCGCAAGCCAACTGTCGCGTGCTAGTGTTGCATTCCAAGGAGCAGCGTTGCATTGGTTTGATGTGGTTTGCACGCTTTCGCTCAAGCCGTCGCTTTAGCTGTGTTTTCCCAGCTCTGAGCAGTTTGACTTTTCCGTTCATAGCTATTTTGAAACAGAGCTGTGTCCAGCGCAGGGCCGCTTGCTGGCAGAATGTCCTCTTCAGAGATCCTTTGTCAAACAGCAAGCAGATACAGGCAGCTCCAGGTGTATTTCTCTTGATAAAGCCTTGGCCTGATTTAACCTTGTGATACTTTGTGGAGGTCACATGACCGTCGCTGCCCTGCCTGACACAGAGCCCAAGCAGTGGAAGATTCCAGATACATGGCTCCACCACGATGCGCGTTCAAAGAGACCCGAGCAGATCAAGGCAACAATGCTTGGGCAGTTGTGGAAACATGCAGAAATTTGCATTGCTGCATTGCTTCGCTTGCACCTCTTGCGGACTTTTCGAGATACCTGTGAAAAATTGTAAAAGTGTTGAAGCATCGCAGCAGCATATCATTATGTAAATGCTTTGCAAGAGAAAGAGGAAAGATAAAAGACAACCTCTCAGGATTTTCATTTGAATGGTTGTCAAATCCTGACTGCAGTAATTAAGGTTCTATTGCACGATATTACAGCTACACAAATATTCACACCAAAGGTGAATGGTATTCATTAACTTGTGATAACGTGTTATTATTCAATAAGACTTATATACTCGAAGGAGGAGGATTATATCAGGCCTTGGATGTAGAAGAATCAAATCTATATAAAGAAACCCACATCAATTCGCGTGGTTGTGTGTTTTTTCAGTCTGGTGTGGGTGGGTGGAGATATGCTGACATTTATCGACTTTTACACATCCGAAGCAGATGCAAAACCCAGTATTTTTTTGAAGGGATGTCTTTGAGACTGCAAAGTTGACGAATCTGCGATGTAGCGCACTGTCAATTCAAGTGGTTCAATCGAAAACCCGCGTATAGAGACTTGGAATAGACGTTTGCAAAAATGCATCAGTGAGAGGCAAATGACAAGGAGGACAACAAAGAACTTTGAAGATGGACATAAAGATGACGATCTCATTTTTATTTTTTACTCCGACACCTACAGTACTCAAAATTCAAATCCTTGTTGCTTCCTGCAAGGCGCTAGCAGCAAACAGCGACTGCATGATGGGAGGTTTCCAAGCGAATGACGAGGGCTGTGTGGTGGCAGGGACATCTGAAGGCTCAACACAGCAGTTTTGGCATCAGGAAGGTGTTGGGATGTATCCGTTGTCCATTTTCGTTTGACATCCTCATGTGTGATTGCGGGGACGGCGCAGGTCGCGTTGTCGAGCTTCGCGAAAGCCACATCAAGAATCATACTCTCGTGCCTGAACGCGCCATGGAGCAGCGCAACGAGGCGGAAACGGCAAGACTGGAGTTCCAACAAGCTGGAAACATCAGGAACAGTACTAGTTCAGAGCTTCAGTTAAGATATATATATATAATATTATATATATCTATATATATATTATATATATATGTAATGCAATAATTATATACTCTCTTGCCAGCAGAAGTGGAAGCAATTGATCCAAGTCATACATTGTTAAACAACTCAATAAAGAGCATTGGCTTTGAAACCACATCAATTGAATGAGTGCCGGAATGATTGCGGTGACAAGCAGGAAAGCCTTTTAGGCATGACTTAGGCGTGACTTTTGGAAACAGCGGTGACAATGGGGAAAGCCCCGTAGGCATGACTTAGGCGTGACTTTCTAGTTTGCCTGTATGAAATGAAACTATGTAAGTCAGATTGGGATGGCTGGGAGGTGGGGCGAGGCTCTTTCAGCTGGTTCCCTTCATTTCTCTTCGAAGGGCTATGTGATGGTCTTGCGTCGCAAGAGTCGCTCTGTGCAGGCGCTGCGACGTCGCAGCGAACTGGAAGAGAAAAGTGATTAGCATGTCCAGATGTCCAGCACATTTATAGAATTTTATAGATAGAGCCTTTCCCTGTCTTTTAGATGAGATTTCTTTAGATGTGTTCAGAGCATCCGTAGGCTTTTGATACTCTACGCGGAACCAATGCGGGCGAGTCCGGAGCTAAAAAACTCTCATGGTGCACAGAACAAGTGTAACAAGATGTAACAAGCATGTAGCAAAGGTGGCGCTTACCCCAGCACATCAACTGGCTAGCTCTTGGAGGAGGTGAGCTTGGGCCATTTCCTTTTTTTTGGGACACCTTTCTTTACATGAATGTGATTTCTGGGAAGCCTTTGGTTTCCAAAAGTGCCTCGATTGATCTGTCAGTGAGTCAACACACATTGCATGGCTTTCATCATGTTGTCTCGTTTTTGCGATTTGCGGGCATGGACATGTCATATTTGAGCCCTGCAATAGTTGGTTTTAACAATCCAATGTGTCTGCCGAAACACACTATTTCAAGTCACTTTGCGACGAAGATGACTGCTTGCAACAAGGTTCACCGGTCCTGGTTCATAGTGAGTCCCTTCTGGTTGAATACACACGTTTCTGGTGTTAGAGGCTATTGAGTTTGTTGTGTAGAGGACATGTTGTTGCAGAATGCTTTGACGTAAGAGCTGTCATTGGTGTGACAGGATGTTGATGTAGCTGATTGCCTTTGAGATCCGGTTCAAAAGTACTCCCATTCTGTCCTTTTGTGCCTATGTTGTGAACACATTCTGGCGCAAAGAGAGTTTAGTCGGGCAAAACGTCCGTGAAAGCTTTCAACATTTTATCTAAAAAAGACAAAAAAAGAATGGTTTAGATTTTTAGATGCAGACTTTTTGCACCAATGGTCCATGTTGAGCTTAGATGTAGACTATGTAGACTTGAGACGGCTCCAAGAGGCCCATGTTGAGCACAAGCGAACATTCTTGAACAAATGTTACGTAAGCTTATGTCGGTCTGATTTGTGTAGAGATGATTGCGCCCCTGACCTTCATGTTGAGCCCATGTTATAGTGGGCCCGTGTTCAATGGAGGCTATGTTGTGCCATTCTCGGGGGCTTGTTGACCAACGTAGCACCAACTTGGGTCAAAATTGGCTCAAAATTCAGGTCCACATCTGGCGCAATCTAGGGTGAATATACGTTGTTCTTGCGCTTGACAGACAGTCAATGTGGGGGTTGCTGGCTCGAAGTCTGACTAACATAATGCCAACAATTGGCTGCCAGGGTTTATTTTGTGTTTTTTTGGCAAATTTCTTTGAACAGGCGAGTTTTCCTTTGTGCCCATTTGGCATTTCAACTCTGGCCTTGGCTTCTCTCGGGCTGTTTGTGGGTATCGTGTGCCTGCGTTGATCTCATGAATCTTGCTCTTTAAGAACCTGCAAAAACACGGACTCATTGAGCAACAGAGGCCCCCACCCCGGCCGAGCTAAAGCCCGCCAAAGCTATAGATGCCATAGCCCGCTTGGAATGCCACGCTGACGTGTAGTTCATAATGTTCATAGACAATAAACATCAGAGCATATCAGAGCCATCACGTGCTGAAGCTCGAGTCCATCAACGGCTTTTCTCTCCTGGGCATTAAGCATATTGAATGTCCTTGATGGGAGATTGTTTCAAGCCGAGCTGCGAGGTGGAAAGAAACTTTTTGCTCTAGGTGTGGAGAAAGGTGGCTGCCTTACCTTCGCTGAACTTTGTGGTGTAGCGTTGCAATGGTGCCCTAGAAATTCCTGAGGCGAAACAGAGCTGTATGAATTTCCATTGCCTGAGAAACTTCGTGTGTAGACCTGAGTTCTCTCTTCAAAAGAATCTGACAACTTCTTCCAAGTTTGGTGAGACTTTGTGCAGATCTTCCTACATTCCTTTGAGGTTGTGTTGTACACCACTTCTGCTCGTTCCTTTGATTTGGCATCATGAAGTTTATATTTGTGTATATATATATACATATATATATATACACACACTTTGTACGTAGTGGCTGACCAGACCGGACAAGCTCTCCACACAACATGTATGTTGCCACTAGCACTGTATCACAGAAGGAGAACAGGGGCTTAGTGGATCTTAGCTCAAGTTGCACCTTGGTTTTTACTTTAGTTTGGCTGGCTTCAATGCTTAGGCCGGCTCAGGTGTTTTGGTTTTAGGCGAGTATACAATGACAACGGCTGGAATGGTACTCAGATGTGAAATGTGAGACCAAAGACCGAAGGCAAAATGTACGGATCTGTACCGAAGTGCAATGTAAGATTGTACTGGATTCTGCGCCTTTCGGTCTGAAGATATCGAGAGGTTAGGTTAATCGTATGTTCATTTTTCATTGTTTTTGGAGTTTATTTTGTTTTGGGATCATCAGACGGTTTTCCCGGGCTTCCAAGACTCGATTCAGGAAGGAAATTCGATAGAAGCATAGGCTGCCCAAATTCCTGAGCATGTCAAAATAATGATGCCCAGCAAGTCTTAAAGGGTTGTGGACTTAATCCTGACCCAGCTTCTTCATGCTTCATTCTCGCCTTGAAGGTGTATAAGTTGTAAGGTTTCTGCTCGCCCGACCGTTGTGTAAATGCACTTGGATGGTGAGTGTTTGGAGTCCCTGTGGACTTGTTGCGTGGATTCTTGTACTAAGCGTATTCTTGCTTCTGATTGTACCAGTAGTTGATTAAATCGATGCACATATTTCATTATATTTCATGATTGCTGCTGCTGCATCGCTTGTTCTTGTAAGCTACTCTGTGTTTCAGAAAGTCCTTGTGACTTGCCATGTGTAAGGTCGATGTGGACAATGACAACAGGCAGTAGATCATGTCAGACAGATGGCTGAGGACCTGGAGCGTGCAACTCTCGTGCGTTTGATTAGAAACAAATTAAATGACATCAATACTTGACACATTTGATACTTGACAGCAATATTCGATACTTGTATATACTTGTGTAGTTTGATAGTCAATTGTGAGATTGACCAAAGATGTCACATCTCGCCTGTGATTTCTGCACATGACATGATGAGCTTTGATGAGCTTTGATGAGCTTTTGTTGTTGGCACTGGTGCTTCTATTTGGGACTGTGTAAAGTCATCTCTTCCAATGTTTGAAGCTTGTCTAGCGTTTTGAATAAGACTCCCAACGCCTCGCGACAAAGCGTGAGAAGCGATTCTAGTACATATTTTTGGTTCTCCAACCCTTGAAGGGTGGACTGGGGCTGAGAGGTAGATAGGTAGGTCGGTCAGATCAAATCTTGATTTGTTAAGTTGATGGGCATGCGACAATCCAAAGGATGAGCAAAAAGGATGCATTGTCCTTGATTTGTTGAGAGATCGTGGTGCAGCGCATGTGCAGCGCAACAGCTGGAGATACTGCTGAAATCTCAAGGTCTCCAACGAACTGCGCTTCACGTTCGATGCTGTCAAGGATGACTCAACGTGAACAGATGTGAACAGATGTGGAAAGATGTGAAAAGATGCAAAAAGATGGGTCTTCCGCTCTTGACGACATTCAGAGTGTGCAAAGGTACGATCCCTGTACTCCGCGTGATACCTGCCATCCTATGCATACAGCTTCCGCCCGAAAAGCATGCAAGGTTCCTGCGAAGTCAACCGGGCCTCTTCTAGGAGGAAGACAGAGAAAGACAGGGAAAGAGCGGAGGAAGATTGGAGAAAGATTGGAGAACGTGGCCAAAGCTGATCTCCCAAGCATTTTTGACCCAAAATGGACCTCTCATGGGGTGCCCATTCTCCGCAGGTGTCTTTGGAGACTCGCTCCCAGTTGCGCAGTTCACAGGTGCCGCGGGAGAGCAATCACACTGTGAGATGCATAGAGTTTCTGCAAGCCCTTCTCAAGTGAGCATTTTGAGGCTTATGGGTGGCTCCCTCCTATTGACGAGCCCTCCTATGGTTATGGCAGGAGTGCAATCTTCCTGGACAGCTCCATGGTGTGGTCCTCAGAGAACGTTTTCAACGTATGGCTGAGAAGCTATTCAGCTCGTCTCTCCAGGACAAGTCGCACCTTCAAACTGGAGGTCCTTGGACAGCACGCTAAGCCACTTGGATAGCACCATTTTCAGGATTCATTTCAGGATTCCTTACAAACATGAGAACTTGCACAATCTTGCACTGAGGCGTATCTATCCATTTATGCCACAAATATCCACAAATAACATCATACAGGACCAAAGAAAGATTACAAGAAACATATTCAATAAATAAACATACATATTGAGAAAAATCAAAACTTCTAAAATATCTTGTAATCATTAGATATAGGACTATGTATAGTATTCTTGGACAAAAACATCGCATTGTTTTGGGAATTTTGCCCGTAAACATTTAATTTATATAATTTAATTTAATCAAGTATTCCGAATACTAAAGTGTTGCTTTTAGCATTTATCTAAGATTCCGGACATCAAAAAAATACTATTTTTTTGAGTGGATATTTGGAGGCTCTTCTTATGGAATACGCAGCACTGCCAATAAAAATCAAGAACACACCGAAGGGGAATAATGGATAAACACAAAGAAATACCACTACAAAGACACACTGATGGGCAAGAACAAGTGGGAGAGCAACAGAATGACAAGAGACAAAATCTTGAAATTGATGAATGTTACAGAAGAGGAGTTTAGAATACAGGGGCTTCAGTGGAAGATATGATGCCGGTGCTTGAAGAGTTTAAGCTGACTGTAAGGTTGTATAACTGCATTGGGCAAACAATCTTTTCATTTGACCCCGAAAGGAAGAACAAAAATATACCGGCCTTGTATGGATTGATTAAGGACAGCCGACCACATATACACAATGAACATCAATGAACGATAATATCATGAACATATTACACAGAGACACAGAAGAAGATATGAGGCTGTTTGCATCATCAGACTTTCAACTGAACAATAAAAAGAAACCGGTTATTTTTTTTTTCAATGGGATTGAGGACAACATGGAAATAATCAAGAAAAATGAAAATGAAGAAAAAGGTTAA
>CAMXCT020003680.1:414130-454570 GCA_947184155.2 Cladocopium goreaui | reverse complement strand
ACATATAATAACATATAATAACATATAATAACATATAATAACATATAATAACATATAATAACATATAATAACATATAATAACATATAATAATATATAATAATATATAATAATATATAATAATATATAATAATATAATAATATAATAAATTAATATAATAAATTAATATAATTTTAATATAATTATTTAGAAATAATTAATTATTATAATCTATTTTTTTCATAATATCATAATAATTAATTAATATATTTTTAATTATAATATATTAAATTAAGGTATTATAATATTAAAAAAAAAGAAACATACTATTCCACCAAATTAATATATATATATAATTTTATTTGTCGAGGGCTGAAGTCAGAGCAATTTTCTTAAATGTAGACAAACCGCTTGCGGGAAAGTCGTCACGACCGGGTCACAGCAGGGTCACAGCAATCCATCAAAACACAAGGGGATTGCCTTCATTTAAAGGATACAAAATACCATTATAATAAACACGAGAAAGGCCACCCCTCGCACTGCAGACTACTTTTCTACCAGCACTACTTTGCATTACAAACCATCATTCTGCCAGAATGGTTTAATTTGAAAAGGAGTAAGACGGAGTGAACAAAAGAAACAATGAAAAGAGAAGAAATAACAATTTATGAGAAAGAAAAAAAAGAAGATAAAAGAAGGAACAAACAAAGAACACAAATAAAAATAAATGCTGAAAATACAACCGAACGACCCCCCGAACGACCCCTAATTCATGAGTTGTCAAACACAGGACCCAGGGCCATCATTGACCACAACATAAAGCGCGGAACTCCCTGCGCCACCGCACCCCTGCTTCATCCCGAACCATCAAATAAAGAAAATGAACGTCCCTCCCATCCAACAGAGGTATGTAAGAGGAATGACCAAAGAGACGTTTCCCCCATGTAAGCTAAATATGCTGGAATAACCTCAGCAAATAAAGTATATATAATATGGTCATCCAAGAACCCAACGGAAATACATAAATTTAACCCACAAAGGCCTCTAAAACGACTCAACAAATCACTGTAAATCTCATAGGCACAACCACAATCGCTACGACCCCTCTGAAGAGCTTCGCCCAATGGCATAGACTCAAAAGCAAAGGATCGCTACGACTTTGACCCTTAACTATATATATGTACAAAAGCACATTTTTCTTGTAGTAAAGTTCAAATTAATATAATATATATATATATTTATTTATAGTAATCAACATAACAATTTTCCTTGTAATAAAGTTCAAATTTAGGAACCAATTTCGATCGATATATCATATATATGTAATTCATACAATATATTTCTTATCTTATATAAGAATATTCCAAATTAATTATTTGAATTTCTAAATATATTTGTTGGACAGTTTTGAATTACAATATTCAATCCCAAACAATTTCCGATTGCATATACGAATGCTGCACCAAACAATGAATACCTGGTCTTCATTGCTTTCGACGCGTTCCAAACCACAAGCCATACTGATGATATGGTTACTGTAATCTAGTTTCACAATTCCAACAATTCGGAGGTGGACAAGAAATTCTTCAAAAATCGTTTGCCCAGGTGCAGGTATGGCATGCCTTCCAGGAAGTGCCCCAGCAAGGTAGCGGACAGCCATGAAACAATTGACAGCGGGAGAAAAGCAGGTGCGGATTTAGGCATCTCTCCAGACGGTCGAGTTTCCTTTGCGAAAGGCAACACTCAGTCAGGTGGCTCTCAAATGAAAAAGTAAATTCAATAATTCTGCTGAAGTTGGAGACATATTTTGCAAATCTAATCAAATCTGGAAGCCAACATAATCCCAAAATCGCAAAAGATGTTTCAAAGTGTGAAGTGTGATGGCAAATAAAGTACAGGCCAAACGCGTAAATTGTAACATTGTTTAACTATGACATATCTATGTACAGTATATATATATATATTATGAATAGCGGACAAAATTATTTGTTCATATTCATGCCATGCACAAATTAGGGTCGTCCCCTATCAGTAATGAAAGTTTTGCACCCCCCTCAGCAAGGCCAAGGCGAAGCAAAATTAAATTTGTATTACAATGATTTTGTCGGTTGACTCATCTATATACGTAGACGTACAGTAATTATACGAGTACAAAAAGAGAGAGAGAGAGATCCACATTAGAGCTGCTCAAGTGCCTTCGAAAGCCTTATCCAACATTGCAGGTTGCAGAAACAAAAACATCTGACACTGGAAGCAGTACCAGTAGTTTCACGTATTTTGTCTATAGTTTCTGCTTAAGTTGAATGCTGAAAGCAAACATAAAACGGCATCACCACAACCAAATCGGAAGGATCGTCGAAATTCACGCGAAATGCTTTCACAACAAAGTACTCACAGCACATGATACCTGCCACTGGCGGGAAGGCTACCGCGAGAACTTCTAGGAAGTTGATGAACCTTTTTAGAATGCCCATGGCGCCAGCTGCACTTCCAATGATGCCACATGCAATTGTCACAAGAGGTCGTGGAATGTGGCAGCCGCACGTGTCAAAGAAAGCAACAATGGCTAAGCCAGAGAAGTACAGATTGGTGCAATTGATCACCATCTCTCCAGCCACAACGATCACCACAGCTCCGATGCCTACTGATTTGTTCATGATGTTGATCACATCCTCACTTCCACAGGCTCTAGCAACAATGACCCCAACGATCATGTAAGCCACGATTGACAGAGTGCGGGGCAGCATGACCTGCGAGACCACTGCGCGCTTTGAGCGACTGAATCGAAAGACGTCTGACACAACAATGGAGCCAACCTGAAATTGCACAGTTTCATTGCAACATGATGCAACATGATGCAACATGATGCAACATGTGTGCTCTGGGACATCCCAGCTGGGATGCAGGACTCACCCCAGCAACTGTCAAAGTTTTCATTTGTGATGGGTGTTCCCCCCTCGTATTATGAGATATTGAATAGGCACAAAGATATGACAAATCAAATGAGAGATCTGAAGCCAAAGCCAGCAACAATGTAGCCTCCCACAACAATGCCCGTTCCTTGAAGCAGTGACAATTCCGCATCATTGACCTCCTTGGTAAGAGGTGGATCCTGAATGCTGGTGACACATGCCCAAATCACAACAATAAAGAATGCAGGACCTGTTACCCAGGCCACTCCAACGATGTAGCGGAAACCGAAAGCAGCCACGATCGTTAGGACCGCCCCATTTGCGATTGTCCAAAGCCATGGCATCTTCAAAGGAAGAATTACTTCCAAACCCTCTCCAGCAATCTCGGCTTGAATACCAAACCATCCAACCTGGTCGCGCCCCTCCCCTGAACCCCAAGATATGCAATGAACATGGGCAAAAACGGAGCAGGTTCCGAGAGAAGGTCTCATAGGTGGAACTCCGAATCAAAAAACGCACGGCTGGGAGGTCTGTTAGCCAGCTAAAATATCGTAAAATCATCAATACGAATGAACATGGCTGAAGACTTTCCAAGCCGCCAAACTTCCCGCGATGGCCACACTCAGAATTGCAGTGCCAGTGACACCGAAACCAGTCCAGCGGGCAATCATTGCAGTTGTCATACCCTCTCGACAGCCGATCATGCCTACCGCAATGCAAATAACCTTTGCACGGCGATGCCAAAGCAGTTTTCAATTTGGGGAACTTCAAAGTATACTGCTGCTTATCCAACGGTCTACTATTCCATCCCTCTGTTTACCCATTCATTCTGTGTTATAATGCGTCCATTTCTTTATCCAAGCAGCTGTCCAGTTATCCGTCCGTCCGTCCGTCCGCACTTCCCCTGTAACTACAGATCTCTCAAGTACAATACTTCTCCACAGATCAACAATTACTGGCAGGTCAAAGTACCTTAATATCCCGTCTCAGTAGTTGGTACTTCTCAAGTCTGAAAGTGTTCTTTTTTCCAATCGCAGGCGAAAACGGAACAATGTTCAACCCTTAAGTACTACAGCTACTACAAACCAAATCAAAGGCAAATGCGAGGCAACAGCCAGAATAAGGTTGCCAATGATCACAGCCAGGATGGCGTTTCTTTCTGTCATTTTGTGCCCAAGCTGAGCTCCAATCACTACCACAGCAATGCATCCACCTTGCGCTACCTGCTCCATTGCCATGGACACCCAGCTGTATCGCATCGATCGTGGGACTCGACCCAATGCGAAGTCGCTGCCCCACTTCGGCTCCGTCTCGACGGGGACATCTGGGTCGGTCTCGTCCGTTTCGTCGCTGTCTTGGCTGCTCCCTTCCTCCATGAGAGATACAAAAGGATGGAAGCAATATGACTTGCTACAGGGAAGCCCAAAAAGCCTCAGAAAGCCAAAAGAGGTTGCAGTCCACATGCAACTTTCTGCTGGTTTTGGACAGCCTCATCAAATCTCATCAATATGCTGCCTAAGAGAACCATGAAAATTCCGCACACGGTATCTTCTGAGTGAGAACCACTTCTCATCTCCTAGGTGGAGTACAGCAGCACAGCTTTACACCAATTTGAAGAGCCATATATGGAACTGACTTCGGAGCAGTTGACTTCAAAATCCGAATTCCCGGATAAAAACAACTCAAGCAGTGGGGCGCGGTTTTCCCTACTTTCAGGTTTTAACATGATGTGCCAAGTTGCACGCACTTGCGGTTCACCGTCCAACCATTCGAACTCCGTTCTCTATAGAACTGATGGCACAACCAACAGGTGATGCAAATTTAGCAACGATGTAGCAACGATTCTCTCGCAAGCTGACCCTGGTGACTCCTATTGCCAGCAAAATTGATTGATTTGCGTATGAATGGTGGCAAACAAGTCAAGAAACCGGAAGCACCGCATGTGAGCTGACGGCGCACCCAAAAGTTGCAAGAGGAAATCGACCAAACTGCACTTTTAAGATCTTTCAAGGCTCTCATATGACTGAGGCTTTGCCCAGGTTGCTGCACACATAGTATATAGTACTGGCTCATACTGGCTCTGTCTTTGCAGAGGAGAGGAAGCCGAGATCCAAGTAGCTGTACTGGATTTTGATCTTAAACTACAGGAGAGTACCCTAATCAGCACTTTGTGTTGCTGGCACTTAAGTTGTCCTGAAGCCGCAACACGGCTTGGAAAATGACTGCAGTGGTATATAGGCACATTGGCTGAAAACATGAAACAGAGAGTGCTAACGTGTCCGGCACTAAAGCAGATCTCAAGACACTTGTTTTCGATCTGCGTGTCTTAGAGGTTTGTTCAGTGGAGTGTCTGCCACTGGAATCCTTCGTATTATGTGTGCTCAAGTCTGCAATCCGAAAGGAGAGCCACAAGATGACCTCGTCAATGTGTCCCACCAGCTCTTGGACTCCTGCCACGCAGTGGCGACGAAGTGTCTATATAAAACTTGCCAAGCCTGGGCCAAGCCTTGATTTCTGCGTGGACATCGTGATGTATATATATATATTATATATATATTATATATATTATATATATTATATATTATATATATTATATATATTATATATATTATATATATATTATATATATATATATTATATATTATATATATATTATAATATATATATATATTATATATTATATATTATATATATATAATATATATATGATATATAATATATATATAATATATATAATATACGTATAATATAATATATATATATAATATATAATATATAATATATATAATATATGTATATAATATAATATATATATAATATATAATATATATATAATATATAATATAATATATATATAATATATATATAATATATATTATATATTATATATATATATTATATATTATATATATATTATATTATATACATATATTATATATATTATATATTATATATTATATATATATTATATTATACGTATATTATATATATTATATATATATATTATATATCATATATATATTATATATATATTATATATATTATATATATTATATTATATTATATTTTATTATATTATATTATATTATATTATATTGATATAATTGAGTACAGCCCTGTGAGCGGGTGCCTCTGGCACAGGAATGAATCGAAGGTAGACCTTCCCTGCAGGGACCTAGAAATGGACTCACAGTTTGAGAAGTTGTTTGATTCAGTGAGATTTTTCATGATTTTTCCATCATTGACTGACTCTTGTTATACAGCATCAATCAGCATCATCAAGCTGTCAGCATTCAAATTAAGGATATGCTGCTGCACTGGGTGACTAACCAAATCCCAGCATTGGAAGTTGGAAGGGGACCAAACCTGTGCATTTCGACGCATCGCAACGTCTCTTCAGATGGCGAGCAAGAGGAAACAGCAACCATGCGAACCGAAGAACACATATACTGAGACCATCTGAGCTCTACTGGATCAGTGCCATGGGCAAATCTACTCTGATCTGCGGCTGAGGCTTGCTCTGCTGGGTCAGCTTTGCTGCCCCATCCAACAGACCTTTGATCTCAAAAGGCCCAGAAACGATCTACAGCAGAGTAGCGCTGAGTGCTTGGCCTGCTCAAGTCCTCTGCTGGTCCTTCTAGCCTACGGACCTGTCACGCGATAAACCTACTATGGATGGATGCGGATGCATGAGACAAAATGTGCGTATATATGCATCATATATATATATATACACGTACTGTAAATGCTAGCCCCCCCAAGATCTACCTTTGATGCCATGCATGATGAAACTCGCTGCATACTTCAACTAACTATGCAGGGGGGTTGATCATGCAAATTTTGTATACCCTTCATAAGCAGTATCCCTACAACATATAGAGCATTCCTCTAAACATGCAGTGTTCTTTTCTGAAGCAGTGCAGTTTCCCTTCAGGAAATTCTTCAGCCTTCGTTCAATCATACAGTGTTTCTTTCAAAACACCAGATTCCTACTCAATATGCAGTGTGTGATTAACATTGAGTATTGCTGCGAAAATGTGCAATGGTTGATGCTCATTACAGCATTCCTTGAAAAGAAAGATTCTTGTTAAAGGAAAATGCTGCTTACAGGTTACAATCTGCCTTGAAGACAAGATAGTCCCTTGAACGAGAAGCACTATTCTTGCAAAAAAGTATATATGTGTAAAAATTAAGGACATCCTTTTATGGAGCTCAGACTTCTTATCATTTTCCTTTTATGACCATCTTTAATGAACGACTTATATAATGTCTTCAAAATAATTGCCCTGAAGACACTGTTTTTCCTCAAATAACAAGCAACATTCTTGCAGAAAAAGAATACACTATGTGGAAAAATGCAATACATCCTTTATGAAGTTCAGCCTCACTCTGAATGACAGTTGTCTTCAAAGGAAAGACTTAGTTTCTTCAAAATTATGTTGTCTAGTTCAGGCGTTTCAAACATATGAAAGGGCGTATTGCATGCAAACAACCATGTACATACACCCAAGGGTTCTACTTCAAAGTAATATGTTTTTTGTATTAATGCATGGTTTTGAATCACATGGTTCACTCCCTTGTGAAGTAGGCCTTGCACATACTTGCACCAACCCTGCTTTAAGGAATACCATAGTCGGTAAAAATGGTTAATTAAAGGATTCCGTTTTGTCGTAATTCTGTCCTTCTTCCATAAACTCCTTTACCTCTTGAACAGAACTTAGCACAGCTGTAAGTCCTTTGAAATAACTCTATATTCCTTTGAAAGAAATGCTGCACTCCTTTATAGTTTTGCACAGCTGTAAGTCTCTTTGAAAATAACACTGTATTCCTTTCACATAAATGTTGCACCCCTTTATATAGCGAGACTCTACAATATGATGTCACTTTATGCAAGGAATAATGCACCTTTATGCTAGGAATGTCATATTTTTGAAACATACTGCTGCACACGGCCTATACTATTGGAGAATTTTGTTTTGACACCAGACTTCAAAGTCTATGCTGAAACCTGTTTACTTGTTATATTTTCAAGGCTTGGCTGTCTGTCTTGTATTTTTCTTATGGTTTTAAGTAACTTTCTGAGAGGGTGCTTAAAACCATGAGAACATCAGCAAAACATAGACACCTACTGGATGGTGCACAACCAAATTTAGAATTATGCAGTATCTTGCTGAACCTACTGCTGCTACTTTCTGCCCTGGATCCCCAAAAAACTTTTTGACAATCTTGCATCTTGGATCTTGGATCCGGATCCAAGATTTCTGCCCTGGATCCAAGAAGGTGTTTTGAACATCTTGGATCTTGGATGTTGGATCCTTACAATGTCAGACTTGAGATTTTCAAGTCTGAACCCTTTTCAGACTTGAGGTTCTCAAGTCGCAGAAACAGGAGTAAAACCAAAAAACAAAGCATGAACTTCAGACAAAAACATTATCTAAAAAAAAATGTTTTTGTCTTTTGTGGCTTTATCGATGTTTTGTTGCAATGCATCCAAGATGATCAAAAAACTTTCCTTGGATCCGGACCCAAGATCCAAGATCCAAGATTATCAAAAAACTTTTCTTGGATCCAGGGCAGAAATCTAGGATCCAAATGGGATTGTTGGATCCAAGGTTTTCCAACACAAGTTTTTCAAAATCTTGGATCTTGGATTCGTGCGCCCTGGGATCCGAAGTCTGACAGCTGTTCAGACTTGAGATCCCAAGTCTGAGGTCCCACATGCTATCTTAAAATCTAATGTCATTTATGTATATGTAAATGTAAATGTATATGTATCTGTGTACGTGTATCTGTAAAAAGTCTTCCAGGTAGATCTCAAGGGGGGTCCCATATATATATACACACACTTGTGTGTGTGTTCATAAAACGCAAATATTCATTCTTGGATCCGTTGCGGCAGTTTAAACTATATAGAGCTCTCTCTCTCTCTATATTCATTCTTATCTATATATATATAGCTAATATAAAACTATATATATATGCATAATTACGTATGTATATATATATATATGCATACATACATACATACATACATACATACATACATACATATATACATACATACATACATACATACATACATACATACATACATACATACATACATACATACATACATACATACATACATATATATATATATACATAATGATATATATATATATGTATATATATAATGCATACATGTATATATATACATTCACATCTACAATCTATGCACATATTTCAATTCATATAATTATAGTTATAACAAGTATAAGTATATACACACATGACAACAACGCACAACGGGCACGACAAAGCCAAACTCGCCGACCTGCTCTGTGCCAAGCTGCAGCTTTGCCAATTCGCTAGATCCAACAACTTCCTGGAGGGAAGACCATTTCCAGTGTTCAAAGATGTTCAAATGATTGAACATGGTTTCAACGGGGCTTCAACAGGCATCACACGCATGACTAGCATTAATTGGCAGGAACAACACATGCACTTCAAATCACTTCAACGCTTATGCTGCAACATGGCAGTGAATATCACTGGATCTAGGACGCTGCAAAAGTGTCAAGTTCTCGACCACAAGTGTCTGTGTATGTGTGCTGTAGCCTGGCTCATGATGGACAATGTAAGACGACGCTCCGAATCAAAAGGATCGAAATTGAGCTGCAAGGTCTCCTCAGATGCACCACTGCACACGTTGACATATGTATTTATATATATGATTATAAATTAATTATATATATAGCAATCTCTAGCCACAAGAGCTATAGATAGTACAAAAAAAGAAACGCAATACTCCGCAACTCCACTCAAAAGAATCAGGAACGGACTTGTCTCAAAAAAATGATTCTCTCTGGTGTTGCTCACTGCTCAAAAACATTCTGAGTGCTGCTCTTTGAACACGCAAGAATGTCCAGCACGGTGATGAACCTTGCAGGAACCAGTCACTTCTATCACTCCTGGCTGCTAATCTGCGAACCGGCAACTTCAGGCTCAGACTCGTGTTTTCATCACTACATTGTAGCCAAACGACACCTGGATTGCCGCAGTTTGTTCTGATTCTTCAATCTGTACACGCCGTGACGCACTGCAAGTGGTAGTGTGTTTGCACTTGATAATTTGCCGCTGCCAATGAAGATCAACTAAGCAAACAATATCAAAGAATGCTACATCGTGAGATGTCAGGAGAATGGAAGTCAACCCCTTTTCCACGAAGCCTCGCAAAAGACATCATTGGGTGAATGCAGTCGAGCTGATGGCAGACCTTCAACCTGAAAAACATGAGGTGTTGCGGGAAGTCTTGGGAAGCAATCAACCAAAACCTTAGACAACTCGAACATCAGCAGATTCAGCCTTCCAAATAAAGACTTCCAGGGGATGGAAGCGCTTCATGGACCTTGAAACCCACCAAACTGTGAAGCATTTGAGAATCCTGCGCAGTTCACTTTGGACACAAAATGATCAAATCAGTCCTTTGCTGACAACCACAATCAAGCTTCGTTAAGCTTCGTGCCAGCATGTTGCCCAATCACGGAAGTCACCAAACACCGCTGCAGCATTCTCAACACCAAGAACCTGTGATACATGCCGTGTGTTCACAGAATCTCACGCAATCAATCTGGATTCAATTGCACATCACAATACATTATATAGTATTATCTTATATTCCGTTATATTCCATTATATTCCATTATATTCTATTATATTATTCTATTCTATTCTATTCTATTCTATTGACCTCCCTTGGAAAAGAGCCGTACGCTGAACTGCCAATTGCATGCCTCGAAAACCCGATCTTTGAACCTCAAATCTCAAGTCGAGAACATCTTGTTTGAACCTCACATACGGTTTGGTATGTCTGTGTGGATGGACTCTCATAACATGTTTGCTAAGCCAAAGACTTCCACACAACCCCAATGGCAAAAAGTGCAGCCACTCCAATCAGGGCCTCTTGCACAGAATCAGCTAGCAAAACACCTGGAAACCGTCTCTTAAAATCCATGTGCTCCAGATAGATTCCTCTGTTTGCTGCATGCTTCCCATTGTATTGATCCTATGCATTAAGGCCAAAACTTGCTCGGTCTTCTGCAAGATCAGTTCGAAGGCATTTACCATCCCAAAGAAAAAGTCGTTGAAGCTGATCAAAAATAGCCTGAACGGAAAGCAATCTAGAAGAAATTGCAAGAGTCATGTGAACGTGTGAACGGCCTCAAAAAGTACGGGACAAAGAGTGTGTATGCAGAGTGCCCAAACCGTGCCAAGAAACTGGTTGAGAGTCACCGCTAGGCAAATTAAGTTGAAGATGGTGATCGCTGGATAAACCTACAGTGCAAAAGTAGAAGGCGGTGCAGTGCTTGACTGTCCAGAATGGGGAACAGAACACATGGCAAAACCCATTGAATACACATGTAAAGTGTAACCGCAGTGCAACCTTCAGCACTGATGCGCTGGAGAGAAATTCGACAACGGTCAATTTTGCAATGGCCAGGACAACCAGGACAAAAGGTGGACAGTGACAAAGCTGCGTACACAATTGACTGGTCAAGAACTTCTACCAAGAGAAATATTCTAAACTATTCCAAGACACGATCTTGTGATATCTTTTCATTGCTCTTCCTTTGATGATAGTTCGGGCAGTTACATTAGTTGCGACTTTTTGAAGAGTGCCTGTGCTGCGGAGAAAAACTATGCATCAATGAGCTGAACAGAGCTCGCGGTAATCGCGACTCTGGTTCGAGGTATTCATTCTCTTTGCGCGTGCTGCTGACTGAGGCCTTGCTCCCACAGTGTTGTAGCTGTGGTATGCTGTGGTTGAAAGTACTTTGAATATCCTTGAATAGCCTCTCACCTGTGTTGCTTTATTCCGATTTAAGCTCGCCGACACAGGGTATGCCCCTCTCTCCCTCACAATTCACTTCAAAGGCGATGGTCTAGATTGATGAGTGTGATGAGTTCCAGGGAGCAAACCCTGCCCGATGACATTCAATGGTAGCTTCGTTGTGGCTTTATTGCAGCTCGAGTGCAGGGCGGAACCTGTACAGATTCGAAGTTGTGTGAAGCCCAGTGCCAGGACATACTTTGGATGTGCGGAAGCAATTGTCGAATTTCATCACACTTGCAAAACCCCTCCAAAGCTGCCCAAGCTATCAGAATCTCGGTTCAAGTTGGTTATTGATTTGGAGGACTAAGAAGATATGTGGGGGAGAAATCCCGAGAATAATAGGGCGGGGACTCTGTTAGAAAGCCATTGTGATAGCTCAGAGTCTGTCGCAATACATTCTAGATTTCGAACGATGCCGACTTGTACTCATTTTTGTTTGGACTTGTCGCACGATCAAAATCTAGGGCCTTTTGCGAGCCACTTCATCAAGCAGCTCAAATGATCTCAAATGTACAAAAAAAAACATATACATACATAGATATACATAGCATTGTGGTTGCTTGTGGAGTTCAAAGCTACAAGGGTTTTGTACGTTGCAGGCATCCCATGTTCGAAGTCTAGACCAGCCTTGTGAAGTCTAGTCTCACAGCAATACCTGAAAGGCCTGCCATGGGCATCAGAATCAGTGAAGTCAATATGAGATTTGACAGGGACGCCCTGCAACATCTGCAACTCAAACCACGAGATCCACCAGCCTCAAGACTGGAATCATCCACAGCATCAGCATAAACACTAGCACTGCCAATAGGATGACCTCCTGCGAGAGGGCACATCTGCGCACAAGACCTACCACAAGGACCACAAGCTCATCAACACAATACTATACGGATCCATACCAATCCAGACTTGTCAGATCCCGGCTCCACAAAATAATTAGAACATATAATGAAAATATGGCGGCAACATATGTAATTAACATATGTCAAAATACAAGAAACATAGTAAACATATGTAATCATAACATGAACATATCCTCGTACATCATCTCATTCACGACATGCCCACCAACGACTCTAGTCAAGGGGGCAGCTGTTGTCTGGCTGCTTGGTACAGCCTTGGTCCAACCGGAGATTCACACTTGCAAAATTGGTCTCTTTATAATACTTTATACTATTTTCCAATTATCACATCAAGTAACCTCAATCGGCTTAGCCTCCTGCACTTGACCATATCAATATTTCTCAAACACGAAAGATGTACGGTAGACAACATAACCTAGCTGTGTCTCCGACAGCCCGAAGGTTCTTAATCTGCTGCTCAAGCTCTTCTATCCGCGCCTCTTCCAGTGCATTGATTGCGAGAACGATATTAGATTATGACGATATGATACCATCTGCAAGTATTGAGAGAGCAGTGTTTACCAATGTGGTGCAGTCCAGTCTTCAGATTTCTTAAGTTCAAATATGTTCCGATCCAAGCCTTTGCCCGCTCCAATTGAAGCCCATTATCCTGGAACCAAAGAAATGTATCTGGCATGGACATTGAATGCAATGCAAAAACGTGAAGGAAGACTTTGCGATTCTTGTCTGGAGCATACAAGACTATCAAAACTCCGCAATGAATTCATGACCTTGCTCTAATATCAGAAAAAACAGGCATTGCGAGCACCTTTTATTTGGGAGGTGTCTATTCGCAGCGGTTTCAAACTCCTTGAGATCGTGAAGATATTTGAATACCAGTACCGTATATGCCAGGTGGTGGGATCTAAGTTTGCCCTCGAGATATGTCAAACAATGTCAACCATATAAATACATTATACACCAACTGTACATTATAAGTCATTATCTACTATATATACCAACCCAACGATTGATTAATATGCCAAGACCATCCAATCTAGAATTGAATCCATTGGGAATCAAATCATCCAGAGTCATCCGTCATGAGTAGTGAGTAGTCATAGCATGTCATAGCTCCAATCCATGATGCCCAACTTCATGGATTTCATGGTTTGTAGGCAGTATGTCGCCAATATTCCCCAATCATCATTATCCCAGATATCCATAGATATCCCAGATCTTTTCGGATATTGGCCGCCACATGTGCGGCATGCCGCACGCCTCTGACATGGTCTGCCTTTAGGCAGTCTCACAGCGTTTTTTTTTTCTCAGCACCAATCTGGCAACACAAAAACAAATCCGTAGAGTTTATTTCTCTTCAAACTTGCCTCAAAATAGGTCAGCTATTCATGCATTCTGTGGTAAGAACTTTAGTCATTGACACAGGTGCTCTGAGCCAAGCTGCCGGTGCATCGGTTGTTTTGGTGATCAGAACAAGGCTTTTTTTATGTGCTGAGCTGCCCTGGTACAATTTTGCATGACGTGTTTTTTTTCTCTCTAAGCCCAGAAGGCGTAAAATTGTCAGGATTGGGTGCCCGTTTGAGCACCAACTCTGCCAGCTCATGTCAGGCTGGTAGAAGCTGCTAGCATTGCACTTCAGAGGTGCGACATTTACCAAGATCACAGTCACGCAGACTTGTGTGCGACAATAAGTTTCGTCATGCCTGGCTTGCGAAGCTGAGACAGGTCAGCTTGTAGCAGTTTGAGCAAAGAGCCCCAACCACACAAAGTCTCAAACGTCTTGGATACTGACATCCAATAGTTTGGCAATAGGTGGCCACATTGTGTTTTTGCAAACAGGATTCGCGCAGTCCAAATCATTCCAGTGGCCAGTTGTCTGACGTTGTCCGCTTGCGGCACCTTGAATCATCTCGTGAGCCTCGCACTTCTGCTGCTCGAAGCCAGCTTGACCCATTCGCTGAATGATCTTAGCACGTCAAAAACCAAGTGAAGTTCAGATTTCAGCCAGTGGTTTAGCGCAGTCGAATCATGTTAATGGCTCTTTTAATTGACTGTGCAGTTTCTCCAGCGATCGTGACAACCAGTTTTCACTAAAGGGGGTCCTACTTCCAATCAAATCAATCGAGCTCGAAGTTGGGGGAGTTAGTGTCTGTGCAGAACCTTCCGAAAGGTTCCGAAAGGCTTAAGCAGCCAATCCTGGAAGGAGTTCCGTTCCAGTCTCCAGCTCTTGAAACAAGAAGAAAGCCTTGGAAAATCTGAGAAGAGCTCCTCTGCTGGGCAAAGTCCAAGACCATGTGCGTTGACCGTCACGTGCTGAAGGCCTCCAGCCACGTGTGAAGGGCCAGCTCTGCATCCCCTCGCCACATCCCGAGATATTCCGAGGAGATGGGGTCAAATCTTTGTAATTACATGTAATTACTAATAGTATCTAAGAATATCTAAGATGTATCTTGGATAGTGACGTCATGTCAAGGCCGTTGTAACAGTTGTCAAGACCCATAGAAGTGTTACTGACCTTGCGGCGAGAGACTGATATTATTCCAACGCGATGGACTATCGAGGAAACCAAAGGAACTCTAGGGCAAGGCAACTATGCTGGAAACATTCCAACTTGGACCGATTTGGACCTTCCTGCTGGCAAGAGACCCCAAAGTGCTCCCAAAGCTGGGCCATCCAGGCTATCGTTGACCTTACCGGGATTTACCGGGAATACTTTCGGACAACTGTTTGCATATATGCATTGCATTGATGTAGCACACAAGAAACGAAGCACTCCAAATAATATACAAGGAATCTGCCACGTGCATGAGAAAAAAGGAACAGCAATGGAAAACCCTGCCTTGAGAGGCTCCAAGCAGAAATCATATGAACACAGCGCACTGAGTTGCTGGCCATGAAGTCATGAACTAACAAACGACCGCCTGGTCGCAGGGCCTGCGCACAAGCAGACAATAGCAAACACACATACTCCGAAAACAAGATAAACAAACAAGTTCAGGATTAGTTCAGGCGGGTTCATTTCCAAACAGTTTCTGTGGTTCCTTTCAATCTTTCAACAAATCACAACAACTTAGTGACGAAGCTCCACAGTAAGTCAATACACACTGGCAACAGCTGACGCCAGGCTCTCTTTTCTGCGAAAATTGGAACCAACGGGTCTGACGTGTACAGTAAAGAATACCGGCTGCGAGACCGCAACAGCTTGGAGGGCGAACAAGCAATGTCAAAAAGCTGGCAAATTCACTCACTGCCATGAAAAACTATCAGACTCTATCAAACTTCGGACCAGGCTTTCTGTTCCCTTTCCAACTGTAAAGCTTGACCAACACTTCCTCATTTTGACCTTCCTCAAATCCGCCACTCAGAATGAGCAGAGCACAAGGGCCCCATCAGCACTCCTGCGAGAAGAAAAAGCAACGCAACTTGAAGACCAGTGCAGTGCGTTTCTGTCAATGGCAAAGGATATCAGTTTTCGATCTAATTGCATTAGCCACTTAGGTACCAGGTGTGATAGTCAGGCATTTGTCCTTGTTCGGGATCATTACAGTATATATCTGATGAAAGTGATTGCATCATATTGAAACACATTTAGAATATATATATATGTATATATATATATACTTAATTATTAATATATATATATATCGTATGTAAATGGCAGCAAAACAGTTTACATCACCAAGATCGTCATGTGTCAGTTGTACGTGCTAACAAGCAAAAATCAGAGTTCTGATAGTTCTGAGCCTAGAACCCAATACAGTAAATGAATCACAAGCAGCTGACCAAATTGTCTTGATATCATTTGATATCGGGTATGTACGGTACAACATTGGATAAATGATCGACATGCATACAGCATGCAAACGAGGAGGATAAGGAGGCTTCATTTCCATTGCACACGAGGCAACGCTACCGGAATCTGTGCACTCTACCGGAACGTCCTTCGCTTCCAGCGGCTTAAGCAGCCTTCAACACTTTGGACTGCACGTGCTCTGAAGCATCTAGTTTTTCTGCCCCCCAGAAAGCACAATGATACAACATTGGACAATCATGACAATCCCTGCCTCATTCTCTTCGTCTATCCGCTGAAAAATGTAAACCGAACGCCCGGTCAAGCTGGTCCTCATCACCTGGTCAAAATGGCCGATCTCATCAAAACAATGCCCTTGCTCTGCAAATTAAACATCCGTTCTATTCCCTTCTAATTGTTTCTCATTTCTACAGACAAAACACATGTTCTTTCTGATTCTTTCTGTGTCTGCGCTTGGCACACGAATCTTGTCGTCCATGTAACTGATGAAGCCGTAGCTAAATGTCCTGCAATGATGTTGTCCAAGCTGAAGATATATAAATAAGACATAATAAAACACACGAGTCGCTGCAAAACATCATCATTCGGTAGTGACATGCTTTTTGCAGTTTTGCAGTGCTGTCTCTCCAAGTCTCCACCCTTTGCTGGGCTGCTATACTGCCAGCACTATGTCAGCACCCGCCACTCTATGCCACTCTCCTGCACATAGGACTCATCAGAGTTTTCTCACCACAGTTGTCCACGGTGTCTTCGAGGGTATCCTGGCAGCAGAGTTCTTACAATTGAGCAGCTTTCCACAGGTGTCAGGCACAAAGATAAGAAAAGAATTAAAACACGGCAGCGGCTCGTATTCTACACCAGTGATCTCAAGCTTCACAACCAAATCCTGGCAGGTGGAGTGGCCACACTGAAGTCACAAGTCCGGACCAAGTGAACATTCCCAGCAACTCGAGAAGCCTCGTCGCCAGTCACAACATTCTGCTGGATGCCAAGCTTCCAGGATCCCTGACAGGTGGCTGAAGATTGGGTGACCATGGGTGACCTTGAAATGTCCTTGAAATATCTCGTGCTTAGCATGTCTCGTCGACTAAAAGTACTAAAATGCCTGGCCCCGCATGGAAAGTTCCACTTCTTCTTCGCTGTCTTCACTCTCCTTGGCCTTGGCCTTGCAGGTTGGAGAGACAGTGCTCTGTAATGCAATCAATGTACCGTTTTGTTTCGTGGCCGGAGCCAAACTGCAGATTCGATCCTTCCACGGTAAACTTGACTCGTCAAGTATATGTAGCCAGTTGTTTTAGTGCTTACGGGTCATGTCTCTCTCACTTGACAGGCCTTGAAGACTTCTTCCATGTCGTATTCGTTGAAGCCATCATCACCACCTAGGACGCTTCCACAATTACTGTATTGGATATGAAGCTCAGCAGAGCTAGTCATGGCAACCATTGGAACCCTTGGCTCAGCCATCATGTTGGCTGATGCTTGTTGTATCTCTCCCTCGTTTGGCCTTCACGGCTTTTGCAGGCAAGGCTCTAATTCCAAAATTCTGAATCAGTGCCTGGCAGGGCACTGAAGTATGTTGAAGCAAGATATAGCAATATATAGCAAGCACATTCCTGGCAGCAAAATGGACAATATCCGAAGTTAGGGCTGTCTTTGAAGTGAAAGGGGAAGTGTGAGTCACAGCCATCAGTCACAAGCCTCGAACTTGGCATTCTTGATGTCTCGAACCGCATTCAACACAGAACCCCAACGTCGGAACCTCACAAATCCAGTGCTCTTTGAGCACTTATTTTTGAGTCTGTATGTATTATGTTTTTGTATGTATTTGTAAACAATTTAATTGGAAGCCGTCGCCATAACTAGAGAAGTTACTTCTGTGGCTGGCCAAAAGAACTTCAGACAAATCAGAGAGTGATAATAGCATTTGTATCCCTTTGTTCTGTTCCGTACCTGACCTGCTCACCTGATTCCCTCCTTATCATTCTCCATTGAGGAAAGTCATCCAGTGGAGATACTTCAGCTTGCCCTTCAGTACGTCACCACAACAGCACAAGCTGTTGAAACCGACATGTTAATTATATAAATAACATAATTATATATATATAACATAATTGTATATATAACATAATTATATACATAATATAATTGTATATATAGTATAATTACATATATAATATAATCATATATATATAATACAATTATATGTACAATATAATTGTGTATATATAATATAATTATATATATAGTATATAATTATATATATAGTATAATTATATATATACATAATATAATTATATATAGATATAATTATATATATAATTACATATATATATACATATATAATTATATATATATGTTAATCTGTTGAAATGAAATTGATGCATTTCAATAATTTCCACAACACCGCATGTCGGATTTACAGGCATAAACTGCCAGGCCCCGGATGCCGTGGCCAACTTTGGCCATGGCTAACGTCTTCTACTTCGTCATACTTTGTCCTACTTCATCATGCTTCTCGTCACGAATACGTTTTATTTATCTCATTTCTTTCTAATTATTCTAGTTTGTGGTGATCTGAGAATTCAGAGCAGGCAGGGCACGCAACTTCCAGTCGATTTGATCACATGTGTTGCACCATGTGCTGCACGCCAAGAGGCTTGACGGAGGTGGAATAGATCAGCTCCCACAGCCCTGCTAGCTTCGCCCCGTCAAAGTCGTTCAAGTCACCAACCTGAACAGCAAACAACAAATAAACATGGAGCACATATGGAAAAAAAGTCCAATATAACTACAAAAGAGTCAAGCCTCAAACCCTTCTCTACATCAAAGGCACCACCAAAAGAGAAAACATGCCTGAAACCAGCTGCAAAACAGCATTCAGGATGAGACAAAAAAGAAAAAACACTCCTAAACAAGGGTTGCAGTCAAACATGCGTGCACATGTTTATGTGCAATGTACGTGTCTTATGTAAAGGAACTTCTGGTCTATTCTCCAAAAAGAGTGATCTTGTATCTCAGAACAAAGGGGATCCCTGAGCAATCAGCTGGCAAACACCCGGAAAATTGAACGCGAGGACCCACTGACTGACAGGCTGCTTTGAAGTACCAGGAGAAAGAGAAGAAAGGATATTGCAAGCCGCGGATGGATTGTGAATGGGTTCAATCGTGGCTTTACGATGTTAAAGCATTTTGGGGCAAATCCTAACTTCAAATACTTTCTGTAAGACCCAAAATTGCCCGGAAAAAGCTTTGGGGCAGTGTTGAATCATGTACATATCGTATCGTGCACTTAGAGATACTTGGAGTATTTTGGCAAAAAGTGTTGACGGTCAAGTACTTTAGGACTTTCACATCCAACGCGATTCAACATTCGTCCTCAAATTTGTCAAAAATACCTTCTGGGGTCCCCTAGCAGCCCTAGCAAATGCACGCACAAAAAAGGCCGGCCAAACTACCCAAAGCACAGTCCCAGTATGTCACAGTCGGCCTGAGTAAATTATTCAATCTTAAGTCCCGAATCCACCTGGACTTTAAGGTCAATGATGTCAATGTACAGCAATTATAATAAATTATATACTTCATCCATCTTCATCCGAAATACTGCGAGGACAGAATCAAGTACGATAGATTCTATCTCTGAGGGACGGCACTTACAGTCTTGCAAGGCACCCCGGTATTGATAAGTATTCTTGGGCCAGTCTTCTGGCACCCCAACCCCACATGGAGCGGTCTTACAAATCGCAGTTTTCACGCAGCTATACTACTTCTACTAGTAGTACAACTTCTTGAGCTCTCTGCTAGCGTGCTTGCTGTTCTGCGAATACCTATCACCTGCATACTGCTACATACTGCTTCATACATACTGCTTGATACAGTATGCGCTGCTATGTGTTTCTGCATACAAACAAACCATTACCATCAAATGCTGCTATGCATCAGGCCAGCTACCTTCCTATCCCCGATGCTACTTATGTACTCGCAGAATACTTTCTTAGATATTATATAGATATTGATATTACCTACTTCTTGCCTAGATGCTATGCTGTATTACGTACACACGACACACGCACACACAGATTTCTCTCTCTCTCTCTCTGTATATAGCCATCATTTGTACTACCATGGGCTACCCTACATGCTGCCTTCAATCCACCTATATAGCTACTAGCTAAAAGCTAGCCAAATACTACGGACATATTACTTCGTGCATCATCCCAAATGCTGCCTTTGGTCGGCCTACTGCCTAGCCTACTACCCCCAAGGCATCATAAAGTCCTATCTGTGCATGCTGTATGTTGATCGCTCATGACTCATGACATAGTCAAGTCATCCACCTACCAAAGCCATAGCACTTGTGAATCCATGGTCGGAAAAGGATGAAAAAGGATGAGAAAAGGCGAGACTGATGAAGAAACGTCTACCCTGGCAGAGCTGTGACATGCTTCAACTTTAATAATCAAGATGAATCAAGATGAATCAAGAGGGGACATCTGGGACTGGGAAGTGTACTGTACAGTACTAGTGCACTGTACAGTGTACTACAGTAGATGATATGGACAAAAAAATCAAACCCTACAGACATCTACCAAGTAAAACCCCACACCCCAAATTTCAATGTTGAAAAAAACTCTATCTAACTGCCTCTGTGTTCAGGGTTTGATTTTTTTTGCCCACCGGTGCCAAGCGCAGCCCAAAGACAACATTGAAATTTGCGGGTGCGGGGGTTGACAACAATACAGCAAGGGTTTGATTTCATCGTCCATCTACGGTAGTACAGTACTGGTACACTGAGTACACTGAGTACACTGGCCTGGTCTCTCCAAACATCTTCCAGCTCACCTGCAAGCTTGATCACCTCCTGGAAACGGTGAGGGCCTTCTCTCTGTCTCTGTCTCTGTCTCTGTCTCTCTCTCTCTCTCTCTCCGCAGATTGAATCTGTGACCAAGTCGTTTAATGAGCTTCCTATAGCTTGTTTAGTTTGTTTCACTTTTTCATTTTGTTTCTGCATCTCCCAGCATTTCTCGCTCCCCGTCAAGTTCTTCTGTTGATCCAAGACCACAAGGCTTGTCCTGTGACGCCTTGCCGTGTGAAAATCGCAATGGTCCGAAATATGGCTTGTCTGTGCGCTCAAAGCATGTCAGTTATCCATCTGCTTCATACATTTTCACACGAAAAATTAGAAAAACACGTTCATATCTTTCACAACATCCTGGGCCTCTAAACGGTTGATGGCATCAAGAAGCTCTTGCTTCACCTCATCCGCAACGGATTGCGAAAATTGCAAGAATCAAATGTTATGACCCCGGCTAGAACAGACTAAGTTGATTTTAGAAAAAAAAACACAGCCACAATCAAACACAGAAACACGAAAAAAAACGACAGGAATAATCACCAGAAAAAAAGAACAATATAAAACACACACAAAAAAGACCTGGATTTCCTGCGTTTTTTGTTGTTGTTTTGTTTTTATCTTATTGTTATTTTCTTGTGTATTTATGTTTATTTTGTTTTTTTCCTTGATTTTGGTTTCTTTTTTTTGTTTGCTCTGTTTTTTGTAAAACCCTATATTCTCTGTGCTGTTGGACTCATAAATCAAATGCAACTTTACATGTCACCCATTGCCACCCTCACTTAGCTCCCCACTGTCTGGAGGTTTCGCTTTTTTGCTTTTGCCAAGCCCCCTCCTTCAAACTGCATGAGTGCCTCACAAATCTCAAAATTCCACATACAGAGCGGCTGTCCAAGTGTGATTGCAACACACTGCGACATGTGGTCCATGCATGGAAACTGATTGAAGTCTTTTCCTGGGTTGAACTCGGCCTCGTTTGCAGGGTCTTCCTCTACATCTTCTTCCACATACTCGAAGAGTTCATCGATCTGCAAAATTCTGCAAATCAGATTCATGAAAACAAAGGCTGATAAGACGCCAGATCTTCAGCACTTTGACACCAACTTTGAAGAGAGATGAATAGAGTACAGTATACAAGAGTATCCCCGAAAGAAAACAGGAGTGCAATGTGGGTTGGTGATCATGTCTTTGCATATTTTCTCAGGCTGCCATTGTCTGGTCATTATGAAGGCACCACACACTCAACCGAATCCGCCCTTGCATCACAACAAGCCTTGGCCAGCAAATCTCTGAACGCCAGAACATCAATGAAATCGCCCTGCGCACAATCAAATCTACAAGGTGTTCCTACAGAATAAAGCGAAGGCACAAACATCTACCACAATGACAACAAGGATGAACATTGTAAAACATTCATAGATATTCCCCAAGACTTCCATTGTATGAAAATTGAACACTCAATTTTGAGAGAGCATGAGGAAAATACAGTGTGCTGTTTGTATGTCTGAAAACTACCTGTGCAACAAGTGCAAGTACCAGACGAAAAGCTGGTTGTGCCTTGAACTACTGGACATACGAATATTAAAATGACGCAATGCATGGCTCAGGCTGGTTGGGCAAATGTCAAATGGGTTTGTCAAAAAGATCACGGAATATTACAGTACTTATATTAAGAATGCCCCAATATGTATATACTATCCAACTTTTGACAGTGGCACATGTGATTGCATCAATTTTTTCGTACGTAGCATGCACCAGTCAAACGAGACTTTGATAAGCAATGAATTCAATTCATTTTGAAAGCACAACAACTTTGACAACCTACAGCGTCCAAGCTCATTACGTTGTGATGATTCTTCCCGTTTTCGGCATCCACAAAAAATCGAATCGATGGCAGGACATGCACCAGCACTCTTAGTAGTCTTAGTTCAGTTCTGGCTTTCACCTTTCCACTCGTTCTGCCACTGGAAAGTTGAGGCAGCTACCTCTGCCACTTCTGTGAAGAGTTGAAGAGTTGAAGAACATGTTTCAACTTCGCACAAAGCAATCCAATTCGGTGCCGGTGTTGAGTATCTTGGGAGGGTTTCTCTTGCATTCTCTGCGCGACTTCTTGTACCCCGAAACGAATCAACCATGACCAAACAAATAGGATCCAACAAAAACGGGTAGAACCACAATGCAAACTTCTGATATGTTATGTAAATTTCAGATGCAAATACTTTCTAGTGCCATAGTAGAATTGCAGCAGAACCTTGCGAGTGCTGTATCAATCAAATGATGTGGGCTTTCTTCATGTTTCACATCATTGCGATAGATGTGTGCAGTTTGAAATTCAGCACTAAGTTCTTGAAAGGTCTCTGTGACCAGTCTTGTGGAAAGTTCAAACATGGCATGAGTCTAGTCTTCACAGATATATGTTGAAAGATTTGGAGCGAATGTGTAATTTTGAGGGTACTACACAGACTCCAGAGAGGACTCTTTTAGGCACAGTAGGGTTGTGAAGGGTTGTGACTTATACATACCTCTAACTTCTAGCTTCTAACTTCTAACCGATCTGCACCATTCTGCAGCAAACAGTATTCTGGAGTCTTGTAGGACTTCCCGCCACCAAAAGATGATGGAAAAAATTGGACACATCTTTCGAGCTTGTCAGGTATGCAGGGGTTGGTAACTGTCCCATTTGGGGTATATTGGACATCACCTTATAGTAGCCATTATAGACCATATACCTAATGGTTGGGTGATGTTCAATGGGGACATTTAATGACCCATGGTATGTGTCAGGTCAGCAGTGAATAGTCACTGAACAGTCCCATGCTTCCCTTTGCATCATTTTGCATCGATTTCTGACTTGCTCCATCTTGCATTTCTATATATTTCTATCATTTCTCTTTGCTGAATCATTTGAATCTTGCCTTCTTCTTTGGCAAATTGTCCCACATGTCCAGCAGCTCTTCTTCCGCAAGATCCTGACGACGACTTGAAGGTTCCAACACCCAACGCATGACTCTTGTGCACCAAAACATTATGAACAACTACCAGGAGATGCAGCACCACTAGCCACAAAAAATATCTTTCCGGTTCTTCTGTCCTCAGATGAAAGCATCTCATCAATCTCGGAAATCTCTTTGAGCGATTCAAAGGACAACAGATTGTTCTCGTCACACGCCTGGAAAGTCAAGCCACTTGATATCAAGTGTGCTGCTCTGCCCTCACACTTCAAAAACCGAAATATAGCGGAAAACAATAAGAGGACAAACAATTGACAAACATGTATATATAAATAGGAACAAAATGAACAAAATAGCGAGGACGACAATCAGGATGAACAAAATATGTAATATCAATTGTGTGTTTCTCTTTCGACAGCATTCAATTCCTTGTGAATTGCGCCTGTCTGAAGAGCTGCGTGATTTCAACATTTTCTCTTCCTCCTCCAGCCGACCTGATTCTGCAACAACTCAACTCTCCCAGCAACTCCATCCATCCTGCAATTTGTGGACTGGAGTTTGATGGTTGGATTCTGATGGATTTTGTAGATACAATTCAAAAAAGGGGGGGTGCTTCTACAAAATGCACAACATAACTTAAATCAGACCCCTGCCTCTCTCCAAAATCTCAGACACTGACTGACCCCACTGTTTCCGTTTTTTTTTTTTAAATCTTGAATAATGGAAAATCCTCTAACATCATCACCTTGACTCAAACCTTCAGAGTCATAGAGCCTGTTCGCTAGGATGTTGGTACAGGTTGTGCCCTCCCCCACTGCAAAAAACACATATATATATATATTTAGATGGGTCTCTTGAAATCTGGCAAGAGTAGCCTTGTGATGGTCGTTGTTTTCCGTTGTTGTTTCAAACAGTCGCTTGTTTCAAAACAAATTTCCTTCATGACCATGGCAAAACAAACAAACATAAACAACAGTTCTAGAAACTCCAGTGCTATGCAAGTTATTTTGCTATTGGATTCCTAAACAAACTGTCTCTTTAAACTGTAAAACTGCTTGAAACATGCATCAATTCTGCTGCATTGACACTGTTTTCCCGCACATGAGTCCCACGTTGTCCTGTGATCGCACCATTTTTTGATCGCACCATTTCTTTGCAACGTCATACTGTACTTCGTTTCGGGGTTGTTGTTTTCATGATTGTCTTGCACGGAACCACCAAGGTTTAGTGAAAATCTTGCGATGAACACGACAGTGAAAAGGATCTCTACATTCTTGCGTTTGTCTTGAGAGCCGCGCGGTGTTGCAAGACCTTCTGTACTTGGTCCAATTGGTTTGTCTTCCTCATACTCAGTGCCTTGGCTAGCAGGGGCTACATCCTTCTAGATGTGCTAGTGTTCCAAACCGTTTGAAAAAATCAACACATGTATCGTATCTGTAATTACACACATAAAAAAATATATATACATACACACACACATATACATATATATACACATAGACATGTGCATGTGTGTGTGTGCGCATATTTTTTTTTTGTATACGTGTAAATTCAAAAACAAAACACAATCACATACTGTAAATTTAAACAAACAAGTACACAGATAAAAAATAAATGAAATTACAAATATAAAAGTATCAACAAATATATAAATAAGAAAAAAAAATGAATGAATAATTAGCAAATCAATGAAAAACAAACACACATATATATATATAAACATAAATCATAAATAAACAAAATAATAAATATAAAAAACAAATACCATAAATATAATAAATGGAAAAATATCAACAAATAATAGATATAAACAAATGAAAATAACAAAAATAAAAAAAATATAACAAATAAACCAAATATAGAACATATAACGAATATAGAAACTATAATAAATATAGCACACATAATATATATAACAAAGTTGATAAATATAACAAACATAGTAAATATAATAAATAGAATGAATTTAAAAAGAATAACTATAATAAACATAATGAATACAATAAATCCAATAAAAAATAATGAATATAAAAAATAAAACAAAAAATAACACATATAATCGAGTGATAAATATGACGAAAATAAAAAAAATAAATTACAACCAATTAAATAAATAAACGAAAAAATAAATGAATAAAAAGATCAAACAAAATACATATTTCTATCTATATCAAAACTCAAGCTGATACACCAGCCACTCAGCAATCCGCTTTCCTTTTTCCATCGCAAGTGGTTTTGGAGCTGCTCCGGTCTGCTCCGAAACCTTTACTATGGCTGAAGACCCCAAAGCTTCTGCTGTGGGGGAAAAAGAATTCAAAAGATAGGATCCCAAAGAAACATGAATTAGCCTAGCAGGTAAGGACTTACGAAAACCACGACAAGCAAATGCTACAAACTACAAAATTCCAGTCACGCTGCCATACTCTTCTTCAGGAGCTTTTCCTGCCTTTCTTGCCTGCTCCTCCTCGAACTGCTTCCACAAAGGCTTTTCAGGAACCGGCACTTTGTCAGTCTGGCCAACTCAGACATGTCCAGAGTGAACATCTGCAACAGACTCTTGTTATCTCTTGTTGTTAGTTGCTCAGCTTGATCAATACTTGTTTCATGTATATATCTTCTTTCTGATGAACTGTGGACCAGGCTGCAGAGCATTTGTGCGGTGCCAGTATTTCAAACATGTTGCATAAATTGTTGAATCAGGCGGGGATTGCCAGAGTTCCATATCTCATCTCTTGCTTGGGCTTGAGGACGCTCGTCCTCAAGTCTTGCACCTTTACTCCGATTGCTGGAGCATCTTCTAAAAGCTGCCTGCCGTGTCGGGGTTGGCAGCTGGACTTTCAGACGCAATGAAACCCTACCAAGGCTCTACCACGTTTCTTACATTTACCATCATCCCTGCCAAAAACAACCCAAACACGGCCAAAGCTTGTCTATTCGAAACTGTCCAAAACATGCCATAGCTTCTCGTCACTCAGGTTGCGCAGGTCCTCTCTACGAGACAGACATGTCAGTACTACCCTCGGAACTATGTACAAAATCATTGACAGCAGTTACCTATCACATCCTATCACTATCAAGTGGGTCACAAAAGCCAGGCAAATCCAATTCTTTTGTATTCTTTGTCATTCTTTGACTAAAAGCAACTTCAATCCTCTGCGTCTCGTTCTTCTTCCAACAACTCTGACGGAGGGGCTACTGCGTCTTGCCAAAGAAACGCATCCTGCCATGGCGCATTCACAATGCAACAATCTACATGTGGCAAAATCAAAAACAGAAATGACAATGACCGTTACATGTAGCCAGCGACTTCATTATTCTGTGAGACTGCTTGAATTGAAAGCATGAAAACAAATCTGTAAAATGGCTATATCTTGGTAATATGCTTCTTCAATGCAGGCAGGACATCACAATGCAGCCCGAAAAACATGTTTGCTGAGTGTCAGAGCATGATGGCCTCCGTTGCAATGGCAGTCACATAATTACTGCCAAGAAGCATAGAGTTTCAGGACATCATTGTACCAGCTGCCTCCCAAATCATTCAAAAAACAAAAAGCAAGCAAACCACTCATTTTGTGACAATGTAGTGGAACGATGTGGAACGTCTGCGGCGCCATAGGGAGGCTGAGGCGTGCACAGAACCCATCAAAGTCCAGCGACTCATCAGGGTCGCCCCAAATCACCTTAAGCTCCTCCAAGTTTGCTGCTCCTTCTTCCAGAACTGCATCGACACCTTCCAAACCTCGAGTCATTCGGCCCCTATCGGCCCCTTATTGTCTTTCGCTATTCTGTTCTAAAGGGAATAATGATGAATAATGTTATCATCATGAGAATTATTAGCGTTGTCTGCCAGCTGTTTTTGAGCTCAAGGCTTGCGGCTTGGTCAAAGGTTACTTGGTCTTTTCCTTCAGATGCGGTTTTGAAGATTGACAACCTTAGTCCAGGTTGAGGCGAGCCACTCAGTCACTCTCCAGTGGCACAAGCCACCAGTATCAATATGCTACGACTTCAGAGTGGGGCAGCCCAGACCTTTCTTGGCCTGCCTTGGTGTATGAAAGGAAATCTGCCATTTCTGAGCTAAATGCAGCTCTTCCTCGGAAAGATCAGCTTGCTCCCTGCGTAATGTCGACAAAGGACTCAACGACAAGGCTCTGGAGCAAATATGAATCGAACATGCCAGTTTGACAGCGTCTCAATGGTACTCCCGGTGGCTGGCAAGCAAACCTGCATTCTTGGGATGAAAAGTACGGTGAATAAGTTGAACTTGTTCGTTCTGGTTGAGTCGTATGAGAAAGTGATGCTATCTGTAAGCCCCTCCTACAGGTGACTGACAAACACATTACCCGTGTGCAAGGTTTCAAATTCCCCCCAAAAAGGGCGAAACACACATCAAAAAGTGTCAGTTTGAGAGAGCTCAGCTTTGGCTGGATGTTGCCAGTTTGCGGCCCGGGAGTTCCGTCAGGAGAAATTGCGGAAATGCTGTGAAATGCAGAGGGCATCTAAGATGCATCAAGCTCTTTGCAAGCGCGCACCTGAAAAGTCCTCTTTTGCCCGCGGCGGGACCTCAAGCCATCTTGTTGCATCTCCTCTCTTTCTCTCAAAGAGACTCAAAGACTAAATGTCAGCACACAAATTGACGCCAAATTAGCCAAAGTAGCAAGAGCTTTCTCCATGCGAACCCAGCACATCCGAGAACAAGACCAGCCTTGTCAAATCCAGAGTTTTGCTGAGAAAGGAAGTGCTTCGCAAATCACACTCTCAGACTGTGAAGATCTTCAGTTCATCAGCTGAGTTGCAGGCATAGAACGGCTCAGCTCTGACATGTGACGGCATGCCGGGCCTACATTTCTAGGCAACAAAGCAAAGCACACATGTTCCATGTGACTGCGCCCACGCCTTTGAGGTGGGTTGTGACTTAAGCATCGCCTCGTAGATTCCTCCGCCAGAGAAAACAACCCATGGTTTGAGAGGCACCACCGGACAATTCAGGGTTGAGGTATGTTGAGGTGAAAGGGGTTGAGGCTCGTTGAGGGAGGGTTATTCCGGGCTGACATTGAAACGCATGCTTCAATGCAATGCTGAGCTCCTGGGCCTGCCTCACATGGCTGTAGGACCTTGAGCCATATATAGTGGATCCAAGTTGCTGTGGCTTTGTCAGCTGTGGCTGAGGCCAGAACGTCAATGGCAGTGACAGCGCCATCTTGAACTTAGCCACGACGTACTTGCAGCAATTACTTGCGGCACTCGCAAAAATCAGTCCAAATGGATCGGAGCACGACATACAGGGTATCAGGATGCATCAGGAACACGATGAATTGCAGCTCTCAACGGCTGAAACACTAAGCATCACGCGATCTTTGCTATGCCGGCTTGCGGTGTCAAAATCTCCAGAAGATTTGTGTATAAACATGTATTAATTGTATATATAAAGAAGTTGATGGGTAGATGTGCGTAGGCGTGCACCAGTTTGAGGGGAACCTGTAAGTACCCGTACAGGGTCTTGTTGAAAGAGACTTAAAAGCATCAACATGTCTTTGGCTTCATTGGATCTTTCTTAGTGCTCATGGTAATCACTGCCGCATGACCTAGAGTTGTATGGGAGTTGCATGACCCAGGAATTCCTAGCCTGTTCTGATAAAGCAAGGTGGCCATTTGTTTCTATGTCCCCTTCGATTTGCTGTGACGCTGAGAAAGCAGTAGAGTCTGTGTTAAGAGGACACCAACGTGAAACAAAGCCAAAAGAAGGTCATCTGCATTGTGTATCATTGTGTCTGATTGCAGCTCAAATGCAACCCTTGCAAAGTTCATGACTTCACAGCGACGCATTTTTTTGTGTCGTTTTGATACCGTCCAGAGATGCCACAAATTGCCACAATACAATCCTGCAATATCCTGCAATGTCCATTTTCACTGCGATATCCTGCCCGAGACGCACCTTGAATGCATTCTTGTAGAGAGGCAGAATGACACTCTCTGGCACCGAGCCGCTGATGTAGGACTGGCACGCAGAAAAGCTGCGGTATAAACACAGGAACAATTTGTGACAGGAAAAGAACATGTGTGCTCCGATAGTGTCCTAATATGTCCTAATCACTGCAAATGACAAAGTGATATCTTAAGTATTTTGAAGTGATATTAGACTTGATATCAAACTGTAACATCTGTAACATGTAATATTAAGGCTCATGCCATTAGCACAATGTCGAAGCTGTTGTCACTGACCTGGCACAAAGTTCTACCAGTCGAGTTTTCTCTGAGTGGAAAGCTTGCAACCCAACTTGGCAGTTCCACTGGCCAATCTGGACTTGTGGCATCCAACTCTACAAAATTGACGCGGTCCTGAATGTCCTCTCAGAGTTCACTCTCTAGCCTCTCTAGCTTGCAAAATGTCGCAATGAAAGTCTTTGCAATCGCCGAACCCTCTGCAAAGAAGTCCTTACTCTGCTGAGTCTTGATGCTTTCTCCTGTTCTGCAAACCTTCAAGCGGCTGCATTGCGCAACGGATTGGACTGTGGACATGGCCTTTTCAACCAGTGTGCCACCAGAGCAGTGGCATTGCACAAGTCCTAAAACGAACAAAAAATGACAATTCCTATTCAGAAGGATCGATGCCGGCACAAAATGTAGGTGTACTTCATGGGCAAACGGTATTGTTGTCAAGTTGCAATGTACCGGCAAAAAGGAATTTTGCACGGAATAGAGGAAGGAAAGATTAGCTAATCATGAAATATGTCCAAATGAACTGATCATAAATGATCTACATTGCTAAATCATGCTAAATCCGTATCCGCATCCATCCTGCCGTGATTCTCAGCACTGCTCAATTTATCAACTTGGACACAAGGCAACGCAACCAACCTTGCATGATTGGACTTACATACATTTGATTCGTGAAAACTTTCTCTTCTTTGATGAACGGGGGAATTGAGAAAGAGTTCCTTGAAAGAGTCAGTACAGCATCAGCTGGCTCCAATGCAATGTCCTGCTTTGAAAAAACATTGTAGTGTCTGTCTTGTCCAGATTGCCTCTGGCAACTCGAGCACAGTAGACTTGAGGCCAGGGGTAGCCTGCAAGCCGCAATCACTGGGTAATTTGACTCATCCTTCAGGGGAGCCTGGTGTTGCTGCCTGTTCAATCAAATGGAACCTTTTACTCCAAATCGGGACGTTGTCCAAGACAGCGCTAGAGGACGAGCGGCGATGAAAAAATAGGACCAACATGAACAAAATGAATCTATGATCTGAATGTTTCAAGCAAATTCTGCAAATAGTGGCTTCGCATGGCTTTAAGTTGTAGCAAAAGCCTTCCTCCACATAGGGCACAGGTGGAACATGACAATAATCTGCACCCACTTCATACAAGACTGGAAACGAACCGTGATCGTGCTGCTGCCCAGAAGATGCAAATCCACCAAGAAAAGAAGAACATCATGCCTCATGATAATGATAATGGTGATGGTGATGGTGACGCTGGTGGTTGTGTCTTTCCAACCCGGTACCAAAAAGATCAACAAAGATCAAAGATCAACAAATACCAACAAAGATCAACAAAGTAAATGAATCAATAAGCCCTTTGAAGATGTTGATTTTTATTCCATTGCCTCTGTGAAGACGTAGGAAAATGCACCGGACCCACCTGGACAGCACTGATGCAACCAATTCAAGCTTGGTGACATATGACATAACTCCCTTCACCAGGCCTCCAACATCCAACATCGACTCAATTCCTCCGAGTTGGAGCTTTTTCTTCACAAGGTACCTGGAGCTATGCCTCCTCTGCACAATCTACAGACATCAGATAGACATCAGTTCAGAACTGATGTACAGTGATGTACAGTGATGTACAGTGATGTACAGTGATGTACAGTGATGTACAGTGATGTACAGTGATGTACAGTGATGTACAGTGATGTACAGTGATGTACAGTGATGTACAGTGATGTACAGTGATGTACAGTGATGTACAGTGATATACAGTGATGTACAGTGATGTACAGTGATGTACAGTGATGTACAGTGATGTACAGTGATGTACAGTGATGTACAGTGTACAGTGATGTACAGTGATGTACAGTGATGTACAGTGATGTACAGTGATGTACAGTGATGTACAGTGATGTACAGTGATGTACAGTGATGTACAGTGATGTACAGTGATGTACAGTGATGTACAGTGATGTACAGTGATGTACAGTGATGTACAGTGATGTACAGTGTACAGTGATGTACAGTGATGTACAGTGATGTACAGTGATGTACAGTGATGTACAGTGATGTACAGTGATGTACAGTGATGTACAGTGATGTACAGTGATGTACAGTGATGTACAGTGATGTACAGTGATGTACAGTGATGTACAGTGATGTACAGTGATATACAGTGATGTACAGTGATGTACAGTGATGTACAGTGATGTACAGTGATGTACAGTGATGTACAGTGATGTACAGTGATGTACAGTGATGTACAGTGATGTACAGTGATGTACAGTGATGTACAGTGATGTACAGTGATGTACAGTGATGTACAGTGATGTACAGTGATGTACAGTGATGTACAGTGTACAGTGATGTACAGTGATGTACAGTGATGTACAGTGATGTACAGTGATGTACAGTGATGTACAGTGATGTACAGTGATGTACAGTGATGTACAGTGATGTACAGTGATGTACAGTGATGTACAGTGATGTACAGTGATGTACAGTGATGTACAGTGATGTACAGTGATGTACAGTGATATACAGTGATGTACAGTGATGTACAGTGATGTACAGTGATGTACAGTGATGTACAGTGATGTACAGTGATGTACAGTGTACAGTGATGTACAGTGATGTACAGTGATGTACAGTGATGTACAGTGATGTACAGTGATGTACAGTGATGTACAGTGATGTACAGTGATGTACAGTGTACAGTGATGTACAGTGATGTACAGTGATGTACAGTGATGTACAGTGATGTACAGTGATGTACAGTGATGTACAGTGATGTACAGTGATGTACAGTGATGTACAGTGATGTACAGTGATGTACAGTGATGTACAGTGATGTACAGTGATGTACAGTGATGTACAGTGATGTACAGTGATGTACAGTGATGTACAGTGATGTACAGTGATGTACAGTGATGTACAGTGATGTACAGTGATGTACAGTGATGTACAGTGATGTACAGTGATGTACAGTGTACATGAGTGTACAACAACAGTGCATGCTGCATCTTGGGTTCCATGTCTCAGATTCCGCACTTGGCTGTCGCCACTGAGCCGTTGTGCTGCGCCTGCAACTTCAGATATGGGATCTCCAACAATTGCAATCTGATCCCATCAGTCAGGCCTGGCAGCATCTTGTGCACTGCACTTTTCTGCTGTCATTTGCCCGTCTAACATTGCCCAACAAGGCTCTGGCAATTGAAAAACATCCTTTGCTGTGACTTTGACAACCGGATGATGGAAAACGATGTCATTTTCCATGGTTACATTCTGTCAAAATTTGACAAGCCGCCACCATGAAAAGAGATGCGCACAAAGACAGCATTCTTGCTGATTTCAAAAGTCAAAAGCTTTAAATTTGATTTCGGGACACAGGTCCAAAGCTCATTGCCAATTTGGCAGCTCATTGAGTTTGTGATCGAGAATGTAGTCTCGAACCTGCGGCAAGGCACTGAATAGGAGAGAGAGAGAGAGTTTCGCCAATCTTGTTTCCCCACGTTTCCCCTGTCTAGCTCTCCTTGCTGGCCCATGTGAAGAAAGGGATGCAACTGAAGCAAAGTCAGCCTTGTCATGTACAAGATAACGGATACTTTCATTTGACGCCAAATGCGCCCGAACCACGCTGGAGCTGATGCCTCAAGTCGATGCTGTCTGTAATCTGAACACATGCCCACTTGTATGGTACATTTTGAATATGCACACCATCATATGAATCACACCATCACATCTATTATTCACCTTGGTTCACCACCTTTTACCGTGTGTTTTGGCAGCTGTTTTCAACGGCCACAGGCAACTGCACCTGAAAGCGCACGTGGCTTGGCAAAGAATAAGTTGTCAAGATGCGTCCTCAGGACTGGAGACTCATGCGCCTCAGCTGATTCTCGAATCTCATGATGCGGCAATGAAGATGATCTTGGTGAGCCTAGTGAACTTCTGCTGTCTTGGTGTGCTGCCCATGCTTCAAGATCTACTTCGCTTCGTCCAACACAAACAACACCATGTTGGCCAAGTAGAACCTTCACAACATTTAACACCAAACGGCACAAATTGTCATCATTTGTCACCATACACATCAAATATCGCATATTCACCACAACATCAGTACCTTTCAATAGTCGAGAGCCTTTGTAGTTTGCACTGCTCTGCCTCAATCTCTTTGTCGGTCCATAAGCGTTCACCGGTCTTTTTGGTGTCGTTAAACGACTGAAGAACGTCACCACCACAAAGCATCACCTTGGATCAATGGACGGATGAAGCCGACCTTGGGGAATGAACAGACCATTTCACTCACATCCTGAAGTGGAGTGCTAAAGTATTCATAAACTCAAGAACCTTTTTAGTGTTTTTTTGTGGAAGAGTTGTGTAAAGCATCGCTCTTCCTGCGAATTCATCGCGCTGGGAGTCAAAACCCCTCGCCCCCGTGTCCATCAGGCACTCTTCCATTCAATAAGCAATTGGTATTGGATGGCAGGTATTGGATGGAGGCTGAATCAGTGCATCTTTGTCTTATCCGGGCGCACAGGAAAAGCATAAACACATCCAAGTTGGCATGTAGGTTGGAAGTGTGCATCGTGTGCATCGTGTGCATCGCGTGCTTTGGGCCGCTGTCAATGTGTCCAGCCATTTGAGGGAAGTTCTTGGCAGGAAGCCGAGCACCCCTCTCCCCAACCATTTCACACCGGCCCATGGCCAAGGCGGAGGCACCCTGGCAAACAAAGTGGTATTGAACAAGTCAATATTCATGGGGATATTGAACGGGCTCCTCCAAGATTCTTGTCATGTCATATCTTCATATGTTGTGTTTCCACTCTCTAATGGGTCAAATCTGGTCCCACCTGGTGTCGGTGCTAATGGTGCTACAAGTTCAACGGCAACATGGTGGTTCATAGAGTTTGTCATGTCATGATTGTCATCTCATATTTTGTGGCAGCAGCAGGTTCGGAGGCACCAAGCAAGGTCTACATGCAGCAAGGATGGACCAGCTGGTTGTTGGCCTGCAAGCTGTTGAACTTGCACTTCACATGCACTGTGTGTGTAGTTGTAAGTGCGCACAACCTGGCGAGCCATGAATGAAGGCACGGGTTAAGGGGCACCCCACGCAAAGCGCGGAAAAGCCGGCAGGCTGTGCTGCTTGTGGCTGTGTTTCTTGTGATGAAGACCGGTAAGGTCATGGGGAGTGATACCCCGTCGTGTTGCGGCTGCAGCCGCGGCGTATGTGCTGTGTTTGGCAGGCTGGCTGCGTAGTGTTCTGGCTGATGCCAAATGGAACCGGTATGGTGGCCAGCTATACATGTGCGATCCGTTTGGTTCTTGCTGGGATGTGTTTCGAGCCCATTGTCTGTCTGTGCGTCTGCACTCTCACTCTCACTCTCACTCACACCCACACTCTCTCTCTCTCTCTCTCTGTCTCTCTCTCTCTCTCTCTCTGTGCGTGGATAGGTCTTCCAATGTTTGCACTGAGTATATGTCGGTGGGGGTGGGATGCTCAAGTCACTGTGCCCCTGGCGGATTTTGGCCAGGCGCTGTCTCCAAATTTCACAATGGATTTCTTCTGCAGTTGTGCACTAACAAGCAGCTTGGAAAAGGAGTGATAAAAATTCTATTCTAACACAATAAACTTCTGCCATGTTTGTAACCCAGTGGCAGGGGATGCACTGTGGTACTGTGTTCATGAACAACCAAGATTGATAGCAAAACAGCAAAGAGAAACTAGAAAAAGACATCAGGAACCCTGAGATCCGGAACCCCAAAACTGCCAGCTGCCCTACTGGCCCTACTGGTAGCATCTGGTAGCTTCGATTTCTCTCGATCCAAATTGCATTGAGGCAGGCACAGTTCGAACTTGTGCAACTTCTGGACGCTTTGTTCCAATTGAAATTGCAACCTGCACATCCAGAAAGCCAAGATCTCTCAGATATCTCTGGAAACAATGTAAAACGATTGCATTCCAAAGCCCCTGACCTTGTTGAGCTCAGCTGCAAATCGCTCAACAACCTTGCGCTTCAAGACAAAACCTACTCTTTCTTAGCGTGCCCTGAGTTTCAGGTCACTACATGTCCCACTAAACTCACACTGTTATGACATTATGACATGTTATGACACATTTTTTCCCGAGCTTGCACCTTGACAGTTGGTGTCCACCTGTCGCGGCATGCACATTCCCAACCTACAGCACTTCAGCACATGAAACTGCTGAAATTTCAGCAAGACTTGCTAGTGCTATGCCAGTGCTATCTAGTGCTGCTGGTGCCTCTTTGAATTGACCTGGGATGACACTCAGGGGGCCGAACCATCTGCCATGATCCAGTCTGAGTCAGATACAGCGGCTTCTGCCCTGAGAACTACGGTGAGAGAGTTTGAGAACAGGCATAGCCAAGCACTTCAGCCATTTCCAACTCACTTCAACTTTGATACACTACATTACATTCCATTTCACGGTGAGGCTTGTGCATGCTCAAGCGATGATGTGCTGGTGCCAAAGAAGCCTTAGCTTCTTAGACGCAGGACACCTTCAAAGGAGTATTTCAACTATGCCTGTACGTAAGTTTTCTATGGAGCCTGAGGCTGCAAAACTGCAAATAATTGTATATTTGGCAATTGTTTGGTAAATTTTTCTGGGTATTGGTAGTAGTTTGGTCGTTTTTTGATCATTTTCTAGGTTTTCTCTCGGCATTTGTTGTTTATGGTTTGACCAGTTTTTGTTAATTATTTGGTCATTTTCTAGGTGTTGGTCTTTTCTTGGTCGTTGTTTGGTTAGTTTCTAGGTTTTGCTCATTTCTTAGCCATTTCTTGATCAATTTTGGTCAGTTGTTTTGTCATTTTCTACCAGTAGGCTGTGGTTCTTTTTTTTTGTATTTTTTCATATTTTTTGGTAATTGTTATTTGTTTTTTTTGGTAATTTTCTGGTATGTGTTGATCGTTTTTTGGTAATGTTCTAGGTTTTTGTATTTTTTTGGGGTCATTTTCTGCTTGTTTCCGATTTCCTGGGGAGTGCCTTAGGGAATGACGAAAACTGACCATTAAAGAATTGACCAAGGCAAATGAAAAAAAGGGAGAAAACAACCAAACACACATATTTTGAACAAAAACCTTACAAAACTATGTTGAACTATGTTGAACTAGAATGTTGAAATGACCTGTGCAAATCAGCGACGATTTGGGCAAGCTTTGGCTGTGCGTGCAAAGGCACTTGAGAGGGGGGGACGAAAGGTAGGGGGGGGAAAGGCAGGAGGGAGAGGCAAGAGAAGGTGCGACTGTTTGTAACGCAAGCACGCCGACGACGACGACGCCGACGACGACGACGACGACGACTACGACTACTACTACTACTACTACTATGAGGACTACTACTACTACTACTACTGCTGCTACTGCTACTGCTACTGCTACTACTACTGCTACTGCTACTGCTACTGCTACTGCTACTGCTACTGCTACTACTACTACTATGAGGACTACTACTACTACTATGAGGACTACTACTACTACTACTACTACTATGAGGACTACTACTACTACTATGAGGACTACTACTACTACGACGACGACTACTACTACTACGACGACGACTACTTCTACTACTATGACTACTACTACTATGACGACGACGACGACTACTACTACTACTACTACCACGGCTACTACTACTACGACGACGACTACTACTACTACTGCTACTACTACTACTACTGCTACTACTATTACTATTACTATTACTTCTACTACTACGACTGCTACTACTACTACTGCTACTACTACTACTACTACCACTACCACTACCGACGCCCAGGCCCATTACACTTTACATTCAATTGAGAAGATCAACAAGGGTATTAGGGAATATTAAACTCCCACCCATGTTAAACTTTACATTGAATTGGGAAGATCAACAAGGGTATTAGGGAATATTAAACTCCCACCCCCGTTAAACTTTGCATTCAATTGGGAAGATCAACAAGGGTATTAGGGAATAGTAAACTCCCACCCCGGTTAAACTTTACATTCAATTGCGAAGATCAACAAGCGGATTCATGACTTCGTGGAAATTGCGTTGAAGAGTTTGCCGATTTCTAACGTTAGATGTATAAGGTAGGCATTTTGGACAAGAATCGGTTGGAAAGAAACTTTTGGAGTTTGAAAAGCTCACCCAAGCAGCTGGAATGTTTGTGTGCTTGTTGTTGGTGAATCGTTATTCTTGTAGGTATACCGTGTTGTCAGCACGCGGACTCGTTGGACGGGCCTCCAGGGAGTCGACTGAGCTAGTTGTTGACGCTGTGGAGGCGCTTCCGCCACGACTACATAAAGTATCGTTTTTTGTTCGGTACAATGACGTTCCGAACTCCGAATACGTGGACCCGGTGGAGGGGCCTCCAAAGGGTCAACCAAGTGAGGGGTTGACTCTGTGGAGGCTCTCCCACCGGATCCACAGAAACTATTGTTTTTGGTTAGTTGTTGCCTTTGTGATTTCTAGCAAGTTTACATAAAGTCCAACCGGGTCCACAGAAACTAATGTTTTTGGTTAGTTGTTGACCTTGTGATTTCTACCAAGTATACATAAAATATCGTTTTTTGTTCTGTACAAGTACGTTCCGAACTCCGAATAGGTGGGCCCGGTGGAGGGGCCTCCAGAGGGTCAACCAAGTGAGGGGTTGACTCTGTGGAGGCTCTCCCACCGGGTCCACAGAAACTATTGTTTTTGGTTAGTTGTTGCCTTTGTGATTTCTAGCAAGTTTACATAAAGTCCAACCGGGTCCACAGAAACTAATGTTTTTGGTTAGTTGTTGACCTTGTGATTTCTACTAAGTATGCATAAAGTATCGTTTTTTGTTCTGTACAAGTACGTTCCGAACTCCGAATACGTGGACCCGGTGGAGGGCCTCCAGAGGGTCAACCAAGTTAGGGGTTGACTCTGTGGAGGTTCTCCCACTAACAAGGGTATTAGGGAATATTAAACTCCCACCCCGGTTAAACTTTACATTGAATTGGGAAGATCAACGAGCGTATTAGGGAATATTAAACTCCCACCCCCGTTAAACTTTGCATTCTAATGGGAAGATCAACAAATGTATTAGGGTATATTAAACTCCCACCCCCGTTAAACTTTACATTCAATTGCGAAGATCAACAAGGGTATTAGGGAATATTAAACTCCCATCCCCGTTAAACTTTGCATTCAATTGGGAAGATCAACAAGGGTATTAGGGAATAGTAAACTCCTACCCCCGTTAAACTTTACAGTCAATTGGGATGTTGATGATGTTGATGATGTTGATGTTGTTGCTGATGATGCTGATGATGATGATGATGTTGATGAAATGAGGGAAAAATTCGTCATCCGTTTGCCCAAACGAACGACACGGGGAATCTCACAAAACATTGGCCCTGCGTAGTCAAAACGCACTTTCCCGGGCAGCACATCCGTCCTGGCCGTAGTACTACTACTACTACTACTACTACTACTACTACTACTACTACTACTACTACTACTACTTTTACTACTACTACTACGACTACTACTACTACTACTACGACGACGACTACGACTACGACTACTACTACTATCATTCGTATGGCACCTATCTCACTAGAATTTACCAAAGAACAGAAAACATCATTTTTCGGGGTTGCGCTTCATCTCGCCTCGATGAAGCACAACCAAGTGCTTGGGAGCACAACCAAAGTCATTTATCGCACAAACATGAGCTTGGTTGCGCCCCCAAACGCTAGGTTGCGCTTCATCTCGCCTCGATGAAGCACAACCTTGGAAAAAGATATTTTTTTATCTTCTTTGGTAAATTTATGTCATCCAGACCGTAGCATATTCTAACTTCGCGAAAAACGCGAAAAAAGTATCAACGTCGGAAAAGCGAAAAAGCAAAGCAGCAAAATCTAAAAAACACAAAAGCAGAATAAAAGGAGAAAAAAGAAAGGAAAAACACGGAGAGGCTCAAAGGGAAAAATGAAACAAGAGTTACATTTTTTTGTTT
>CAMXCT020003680.1:410000-411252 GCA_947184155.2 Cladocopium goreaui | reverse complement strand
GGGGGGGGGCCCCCGCCCCCCTAAGTCTCCGTTCGTGACTCTCAGCTCTCAATTTCCGGGAAAGGAGCACCCACCTCCCCCAGTACTAAACTAGTACTAAAGTACATAGAACTCAGGTAGCCTAGGCTACCTTTCGTGATCTCTCCGACTCAGCCTCTTGCTTTGCCATAAGCATCATGCACAGGAGACATGTAGCCGCCAACGACAGCAAAATTGTTGCCTGGCAAACATCTTGTTTCAGCTCGAGCCGCTGTGCAAGCTTGGCTCTGTGCCTGATCGCTCCAGTGCGTCGCGAGCCTTGACAGATTGAAAATTGTGCTGCATTCTCTCTCACAAATCGACATTGACATGGGCTTTCCTGAGACTTGTTTTGACTTTGCATTATTCGCAATAATATCTAGCAATCGATGCTTCCAGTCTTGCAAAACCTGGCAAGGCCTCCTCAAACATCCTCAAGTGGAGGAGCGTGGGTGGCCTGAAGAATGAACAACTTTGTTAATGCAAACTTGATCTTACGATGGATCAAGATTTCGAGGTCCAGGACTCGAACGAAAACGAACCAGGGGCAATGATTGCAACTGGAATTCGACCTGCAATCCATTCATATCCATTCATGTATGAATGAAGACCGGCTTCTGCGAGGTTTCGAATGTTGCAACCTTTGGACCCCTCATTGGCCTTCGGGGACTTCTAGGCGCAGCTTTCCCAAAGGGAGCGCGCAAGAAACTTTTCCCAGGTCCTTAGTCACTTCAGAGTTTCCCTTGATTTGCTAAATAAGATCGCAATGAGTCACACACAAATATCATGAATATGCAATTGTGCAGTCTGCCATCATGCCATACCCACAACTCATAGGCCGGATCTCTGCCACTTTCAGCTCAAGCTGAGAGATCTGAGAGCATGCTTCGATAAGAAAAACATGAATTACTGTCGTCAATGTGCAACCATGTGCAACCCTGGTTGCTCAGCCAAGCTGCTCCAGCGCTCAACCTATTTCTCAGAGCAGAAAATGCTGGCCTTGACGAGCTGTGCTGCAATCCGTAGCAGTAGCACTTGCTGCATCTGTACTACAATTGCGACTCCTCACAACTCGACACTTGCTACTCAGCAAACATCGGTACTTTGGCTCGAAAGTATGTACAGTAAGTGAATTCACATCCTACAAACTTCTTCGGTATAAAATTACTTTGTCCAAGATTGTCTCTAAGATTGTCTCGGTACTTTGTCTAAGAGTCTAAGTGTTGAGCGGAAC
>CAMXCT020003680.1:387500-405000 GCA_947184155.2 Cladocopium goreaui | reverse complement strand
ATTATATATAATATACTATATATACACACACAATTATGCGTATATATACACGGATCATATGAGGGTACATAAGATACATAAGTCGCACAAGCAAGACCAGTAGCGGTTGCAAATGTGTTAACACAGAACAGCAGTCTGCGCCTGGTCAAAGACTCCAACTTCCAGACCGGTGAACAAAGCCTCGTGGCTGATACTGCACAACAAAGCCATGGAAAACTTGCTTCTGCTTCACTCGCACCCTCGCACCTGGGATGCCATGAAGCCATAAGCAACACTATCCAGATCGACGTCGTCACCAGACTCCCAACTATTTCGTGAAAATCTTCTAACCTCGGAACTAAGATGAACAAAGAAAGGGAAGATCAAATACACAATGATACAAATCTTCTCAACATTTGCAGCCCTGGGTGAGGAGTACCAATGGTCTGATCAGCAAAAAATTGGGAAGAGTAAGTGAAGTAAGTGAAGCAAGTGAAGTAAGTGAAGTAAGTGAAGGAAGTGAAGGAAGTGAAGGAAGTGAAGTAAGTGACACACGCCGCATGGAGCCACCAACGGTAGCTTGCTCTGGACTGGCAAAAGGCCACGTTGCCAAACGGCCCTGGCTTTCAAGGCACATGGAGAGATTCCATGAGATTCCATAAGACTCGGAGGTTTCAGAAGTCGCATGTGCTGATTATGCTGTCATCTCTGATCTCGCTCTCCCTCCTCTGTTAGGATATATATGTCTCTGACAGTTGCTTTTGAACAAGTACAGCACGGATGATGCTGCGCATATTTTATACGCATGTGAAATGGCTTAACATCACGGGATATTTGGCATAATCATGTTTTTTCCTTTCTCATCTTTTTCCAGCCATTCATATTAACTTGTCTTGGTACATTCACCTATCCATCTGGACATCTACCTATCTATGCAATCTAGGGAATCTAGGCAATCTAGGCGATCTAGCCAATTTATGCAAATTTTACAACTGGTTTACACTTGCAAGAAAACATCGGGTTTCCTTCTCGCAGCTGCAGCAACTTTGAAAGCCATGCTTGTGCTGAGCCTCAGCAAAAGCACCATGCAACAAGCAGGCTGGGAATACGTTGGAGAATGCTGGAGAGATTACAGGTAGGCGTGGGGGTGGGAGCTGCTAAAGTTTGCGTGCATTGCAGCACACGTTATCTCCTTTCAAGAATAATTTGGCCACAAGAGCGATGCTCTTGCATCATTCACCTTCGTGAATGCGATGGTACAATTTAAAGCAATTACCAAGTGATGGTGGAGGCTCGAAGTGCGCGATGCCGCGACCTATCGACGTCGCCACCGGTTCCTTTTAGACCAGTTTCTTTGTCTGAAACATTTCAGCTTACTTTCCTCGTCTTCCCACAACTGCTGCACCCCTCGGCATCCCCAAGTGCATACTGCTTTGTCAAAATTGACACAGACACACACACACAGTTTTGACACAATTGAAAGACATTGAAGTCAATGTCTGCGTACTGGGGTACTCTAGTTGGTACAGCAGACTGTTGCAGAGCCTAGATATGGTCTTTGAGTTCGACCAATTTTTGCCGCTGCAGGTAGTCGAAATGTATCGAAATGCCTTTCAGACCGATCAGTTTTTGTGTGGAAACGACTCTGTTCTTTGGCACTCAGCAAAAAGTCCTGCTTGAATTTGAAACCGTCCAGTAATCATACTTATGTATATAGAATCTTTGAGCAGTTGGCAGGTGGATTCTGTTTTCTGAATTGCAAAGGCTGGTTTAGAAATCAAAAGACGGGCTGGTGAAATGAAAGTCCTGAATCACTGAATCAGATATTTTCAAACTACACACCCTCATGACTTTTGCTTTGCAGTGCGAGCAATGGCTGAGGGAGATCTCTGAGTCGCAGTCTTCGTGGGCAAGGCTAGCAGCAAACAACTTGGGCCAAAATAGCGAGTGAAGTAAAGCAGGGAAACGTTCAATGTTCATGTTGGTTTACCGAACATGTTACAATTCGGATGAACATATATTGAACCGTAAAGAACGGTGAACCTGTGACATCCTGTGACATCTCACACATACAGTGTGTGTACAGCGTGTATACAGTCTGTGTGTATACAGTGTGTGTATACAGTGTGTATGTGTGCTCCTTTTTTCACAGTGGCTGACCCTGTCGCCCGAGCTTGGCGAAGCCGTCGCATGGAAGCGCTTGGACTGAGCGAGACTCTGCACTTTGTCGCCTGCAGTGCCAAACAAAAAGAGAAGAAAACAAGTTCAAACATATCTAGACAAAAAGAAGAAAGAAACAACGTGTGTCTGCAGGCTTGTTTCATCTTGTTTCCACGGTCGAGTCCTTTCTACCTTTGGGAAATGGGTGTGTCAGAATTGCTGTAACAACACAAAGACTGCGTGAAAACGGGAGAACACTTGTGAGGTGCCTTTGTGTACTTTGGAAACAAAAAAAGAAAGTTTTGACATGTGAAGATGCATGAAGGCTGTCTGTATCAAGTGTGGTCAATTGCCATATGCACAATTTTCATGCCCGGATCCATGCATATCCATACCAATTGGCATGAACTTCTTAGTTTAGCTTTGTTGGCCTTCTTCTCTCAACTGATCAGCGTAGCCGTGTGGCTAAGTCCATGTAAACTTTGGGCTTTTGTCGATGAAGTCCAATTCTCTCTTGGCTGCCTGAGGTTGCGACTGCTCTCACAGTTCCATCTTCATCTTTTCTGAAGACACTCCCAAAAAGCGAAGCCTCGGCTCGACAGAGCAGTGGAAGGAATATTACAGTAATATTCTCTTCGATTCTCTCCACATCATTCTGCTTGACAAGAAACAATGAAATGGCGATGAAAACGCCGCAAGTTGCTGCTAGGAGTGGCAACCTTCAAGACCCAAGGGTTGCAGAAGCACAGGTCTGGCTGGGAATGAGCAGCCAAGAAAAGGATGGATTCCAAGCTGGTTTGCAAAACCACACGTTGAACTGGTGTCTTCCAAAACTGTCTACAAGTATTTCTGCATTTCAATGCCAATGAGACCGCTACATTCTTCACATCCTAGTCTGAAGTATCCTGCCTGACACCTGCAGGGGGTTCAGGCGGACCTGAGATGCAAAAAGGTGAGGGTGGTCCAAGATGCAAGAAACACAAATGGACAACAATGATAACAATGCACAGAAATGTCCCAAAAAAGGCATACCTTGAAAGTTCTTCTACATATCATATTCACTACAGTAATATTTCTGTCGTTTGTGAGGCTGCATTGTCCGCGCCTTTCTCCACGTGGCCCTCTTCTTTGCGCCCCGGTTTCTTGCAGAATCCGCGCCCCAAGGCCTTCCGAATACTGCTCATCTCTGCTCATCACTTCAGCACGGATCTTTTCGCAGGTCTACCACCCAGCATCTCATGCAGTCACCAACGAGTTTATTCTATCAGGAAAGCAATGGCACACTCTAGCTGCTGACATTCTGTGTGGAAATGATTTTCGGGGCAGGCATGACTTCAGCTCAAGCCTGGGGACACTTCAATAGCTCTCCAACATTGCTAAGAAAGAGTTGCTTAGGGAAGAGACTTGGCAATATCTGCAGTCATCTGGGCGCGCAGTATCTCTCCACCCCCTTCCGCACCACAGTCCAGTAGAACTGCAGCAGCACTACTGCTGCAAAAGCCGTGCTAGCCTTCAGTTGGAACAGCTGCAATAAAATTCGGGGATAGCCAGTTGCTGAAAGATGTTATATAAACCAAGCACGAGTATCTCCTTCAGCTTCATGAAAGCGACATGATAATATCAACTTGCGACTTGTTTCACCTTTTCCCGGATTCCGGACCCATCATGTGACTTTTCAGGGTAGCCAACTCGAATTAAACTTGCAATGGGCGATTGCTGGATTCCTGCCCACAAGAAGATCAAAGCCACTCACTACCAGTCTAAGACTGCCCGAGACATCACTTGAACTACGGTACACGCACCAGCTTTTTTTTTGGGAAAGTGGTGTTGCGCACTCCTGGTAGTTCTCCACAGACCAAGCACTTGATCGACACAATTGTTCAGCAATGTTCAGCATTATTCAGTGGTCCCCACCGGCTGCACAATCTGAGCGGCTTACATAAGCCCGAACCGCCGGTTGCTTCACCTCCAAGACCAGACAGATAAACACGCACAAATCGATCTGGATTCGAGCTCAGCAAAAAAGTCACACAAGGCCACAATGAACGTAGTAAGAGCTTAGCATTTTTTTCAGTGGACGAAGACAATCGAAGGCAAGCTGTAGGAGACTGATTGGACCTCGCCCTAACACAAGAGAAACTGGCCAACCTGCACCATGACAGCAGCAACTGTGGGTGGCAAGATTTCCTGGAAATGGCCAGTGCGGATTGGCTTCAAATGACTTCTAGGCTGCAAGGCTTCAGCACATCAACGTATGGAAACACAATCTCACCATACAGCTGAACATGTACGTCAACTGCTGTACTCTTGCGGCCAGCCTTCAGGTTGACGTGAAAAGTACTAGCCTTGGATGGAGCCAGGGATGGTTTGATCAGTACCATCATCACAAATTGAAATGTCTTCTCCGTTGAGGTGGAGGCCAAAAGTGAAACCCCGAGAATAGGAAACCAAACCAAGCGGATTAGTACCTTCCAAAGCTAAAATCGAACAAATGCAATACTCCAAAATCAAAACTCTTGTATTATATGGCTATGGCTCAAAAAAAGGGTATGGATCTTTACGCGGTGATCCGGACGTATGGAACGAAGGAGATACGCAAATGATCTCAAATGAATTCTATCTCTTCAAAAGGGTATGGATCAGGGGTATGGATTGCCTGTGGGTCCGGGGTATGGATCGGGACCTTACATTTTGAGCTGCAGCCATATAGTTTAGTTGTGTTGAGTTTAGGTATGTTTAGGTCATGTCCATCCTTTAGGAGATAGGGTGGGAACCTTGATCCACAAGGATCTCACAAAGGATTTCAGGAGTGAAACTAACACCAGGTGACCACAGCCAACATGTCAAGGATCACGGAGAGCATCCAAAACAATCCATCTATTGGTGTTCAAGGAAAGGCCTGTCATGTTTTGCGCGTGTAGAGTACTGCAAACATGAATGTAGAAGGACATCCAGTGTGACAAAACGTTTTTTGAAAACAAGGGTGGCAAAATGCATTCGGTTGTAGGGGAGGAAGAAATGAGGGAAACAGGTGCAGAATATGTTTCGTTTTTTTTGGTCAGGTGTGTGTGTGTGTTTTTTTTAAACCTCTGTTCTGGTACCATTTGCCTTGCATTTGCAACAGTTTGGAGCTAGAAGAGTTTGGAACTAGAAAAAAATGAAGGGGTGTTGGTGGCGCAGGGGTTGAGCTTAACAGCACAAAATGACAACAACTATTCTCAAATGTGACTCATGTTGCAGGTTACATATACTCATTGTGTGTTATTAGAATGCAGGTTGAAGCACAGTCGTGTTGGGTGCAAATAGTTCGTTTCATTGGATGTTATCATGGTGCTAGCTTAGGATTTATTTGGTGTTGGTTTAGGTTCTTTCATGTTCTTTCTAAATTTTTCTAAGGGTTATTTAGGATGGATTACGGTTTATCTAGTGATACCAGGCACTACAAAATTCAGAAAAAAATGAAGGGTGTTTGTGGCGCAGGGTTTGACCTTAACACCACACAATGACAACGACTATTCTAAATGTTATGTTGTGTGTAGCTTAAATATGGTACTTATTGTGCATTCTTAAAATATGGATTGAAACACAGATGTTGAAATGGTGTTAGCTTAGGATTGTTTAAGGGTTGGTTTAGGGTTTATTTGGTGTTAATTTGGGTTCTTTCTGAAATCTGTCTACGGTTGGATTACGGTTTATCTAGGGATACCAAGTGTGCATAAAATCTCTAAAAACATGCATCTACATTATGGTGTTGTCACAGAAGATACAGAAGACATGGCAAAAACGGGCACGGGAAGCAGAAGTTAACACCGTGAAGAGGAGGTACCAGCAGAAGCACAAACAGGAGAGAATAAAGCACAAGAAAAACACAAACAAAGAGACAGTAAAGAAAGGAAGCGAGCGCAGAACAGAGAAGGAAGAAGTAGAGCAGCAAAAACTCATGACTAAAGAAAAACAAAAGCAGAAAAGCAGAGAAACAGGAAAAACAAAAAGTGCAAAAAACAGAGAAGCAGAAAAGAGAGAATCAAGAAAAGCGGAGAAGCAGAAAAGCAGAGAAGTAGGAACAGCAAAAAGCAGAGAAGCAGAAAAACAGAGAAGTACAAGTAGGAAAAACAAAAAGTAGAGAAGCAGAAAAGCAGGGAAAGCAGAGAAACAGAAAAGCAGAGGAGCAGGAAAAGCGAACCAAGAATCCCCAAAAAATCCAAAACCTGGCCCCCCAAAAAAATAACCCTCCAAATTAAGAAGTACACTTTTAATTGAAACAACACAATCAAATACTAACACCGAACTTTGAAACATTCAGCAGAAACCAAACCGAAAGAATAATGTGCATAGTGTAAGTACAACATCAATCAATCCACATGGTGGAAATTCAGGAGGTCACATGGTTGTCTCGGAACATATTTGCTAAATGAAAAAATCATATTCATCTATCCGTTCGAGATCAATATTTTCGTTTTTGCGCATGTTTCCGTGAATCGGGTCTGTTCCAAGGAGTAGACCAGTTTACAACAAGTGTGAGAAGGGCGGGCATCATGGCGATGGCCAACCCGGCCCACAAGATCGTGGGATTTGAATAAATACCCTAGTCACATCCGTGAAATTCCCCAACTCGTGCTTGATCGTGCGGGTATGTGGGTATGTGGGTATGTGGGTATGTGGGTAGGTGGTCAGCTCGACAACGTCAACTGTTTCGTTTTTGCATCGAATCATGTTGAAGCTTTCTGGAGGAACTCCACAAAAACTACTGTAGAATCCAGATAACAAGAATCTGGCGCACCCAAGTGGAGAAGAAACCCAGCTCGCACCACCATGGGCGGCCCAGCAGCCGCCGGAGCGTGAGCAAAACAGTATTGACCTCCGGGCGCATCTCACACAGAGTGATTTCATGTGATAACCCTCATGTTTGGGGAAATGCACAAAAAACTCGTGCGAGTGAGACATGATCATGATGACGGTGATGATGGTGGTGGTGGTGATGGTGGTGATGACGGTGATGACGGTGATGGTGGTGATGAGGATGATGATGACGACGATGATGACGACGATGATGACGACGATGATGATTATGATGATGATGATGATGACGACGACGACGATGATGATGATGATGATGATGCTGATGCTGGTGGTGATGATGATGATTATGATGATGATGATGACGATGACGATGACGATGACGATGACGACGGTGATAATGGTGGTGGTGATGATGGTAGTGATGACGATGATGGTAATGATGGTGGTCATGACGACGATAATGGTGATGGTGATGACAATGACGATAATAACTCTCCTGATGATTCTGATCCTGATGATGACGATGATGATGCCCATGATGATGTTGTCGTAGGGGTCCTTGTGGTGGCTGTGGTGGTTGTGGTCGTTGTGGTCGTTGTGGTCGATGGGGTCGTTGTCGTCGTCGTTGTCATTGTCATTGCATGTCATTGCCGTTGTCGGTGTGGTTGTGGCCACTGTGGTCGTGGTGATCGTTGTGATCGTTGTGGTCGTTGCGGTCGTTGTCGTCGTTGTCGTCGTTGTCGTCGTTGTCGTCGTTGTTGTCGTTGTTGTCGTTGTCGTTCAGGTTGTGGTTGTGGTTGTGGTTGTGGTTGTGGTTGTGGTTGTGGTTGTGGTTGTGGTTGTCGTCGTCGTCGTCGTCGTCGTTGTTGTTCTTGTTCTTGTTCTTGTTGTTGTTCTTGTTCTTGTTTGTCCTCTCCCGTCTTTGTCCTCCCATTTTGAATCAGCATCCGCCGCAGCACTGTCGGCTGTCGTCACCATCATCATCATCATCATCATCATCATCATCATCATCACCATCATCATCACCATCATCAGCAGCAGCAGCGGCAGCAGCAGCGTCATCATCAGCATGACCATCACCATCACCAGGACATGCCTACAATGGAAATTAGGAGCAAAAGAGACATGGTGCAACCAACCACCCGCGAAATGAACCCACGCTCAACACCATCAGGTTGAAGCATGCGGGGCTTTCCGGTACTGCATTGAGCTAAGCCAACATGCCAGGCCTCCACCAGCAATGCTCTGCTGGCATTGACTCGATGGCTTGCCTTTGCACATCACAACACCAACCAACCAAACAACAAATTGTGTGTCCAAAGTCGTGTGGCAAATCGTTGTGGATCTATTGTGTTATTCCTTCGCGGAAAAGCAATGTTACCTTCAGAAACTCCAACTTTGTCTTTTGCAGGATACGATCTACAATAATAGCCTAAGTGTCAATGATAGGCCCTAGTTCACCCCATCTAGCATTGATCTAGCTGATAAACCCTGGACAATTGGGCGTTTGTAATTAAGGAACCTATTCCAAAATAGTGCAGGATGTCGTACCAGCTGAAATTTGCATTACTCCAAACTAGTGAACTCTGGTTATGGCGGTGAACTTCCTGGCACTCCGGTAGCGTGTTGGCTTGAGTTTCGTTTGCCTGAACATGTTCAATCTGTTTAATGTTAAATCAGTTAAATTCCCACGTGGTAAACAAATTCCGCTGAAAATTATGATTTCAAGAATTCGATCTACGTTCTGGGGCAACAAAACCTCTTTAGAAGACAAGACCCAGTCACTGCCTGGTAGCATCACAGAATCTCTTGTTACGGCTGGGGTTACATTTGTAAGCCTTACTGGGCCATCCCATGCAATTGCGCTTTCCCATTGGCACGTTCCTTCGTAGAACTTTTCGCAAGTACCCTATAATGAGTTTAATTGTGCATTTTAATTTTTGGTTTAAGATATAGATTCATGATATCTGGCAGCACCCGCAAATCCTCGGTGCACGAAGATGTGATTTTCTCGAACTCAAAAACAACATTCACAACGGAAAGAAGAATGGTATGAATGGTCATCGCATTGAGAACTCCTTGCGAGGACCTGTAGATCAATTCCCATGGTATGGTGGTTGATCTAAACCTTTAGGTTGATGGCCATCACGAGGAACACTGCTTGTGTGCCAGTAGGTGTCCATGAACTTATATGGAAATCTATCACACGCCTGCATGAATGCGGGATTAACATCTTTAATGCATATAAAAGATTATAAAAGCATATAAAAGCCAGACTTAGACCTGGACCTATGTTGGCTGCCTTTGTTCCGTATCCCAACACGTTTTGCTGATCGTTTTCTCTGTCTTTTTATTGTTCCTTGCTAAAATTCTGTGATCTCACTGAAGATTGGTATTGTCATTTGGATTGCCCCAGTGGGAGACTGGTGCAATGCCATGCCACGACCAGACGGACACACAAATTTGACAAATGCATGTGTTGCCCGTTGTTGCCCCGTGCTGCGTTCCTCCACCTTCCGATGCTTTGCAGCGGACAGGCAGAGGCAGGGAGCCGGGAGGCAGGGAAACAGAGCATAATCCAGACACCTCGTGATAAATGCCCAAGTACAATTACAAAAAGAAAAACGGGATGAACAATGATGATAATCCCTTCTTCCTATTACTAAACCCCCTCCTAATACTAAAAACTAGTGTCCATCTCCAATTTTTGAAAATTTCAGATTGGCCAATTTGATTTTTAATTGATCCCCTTTAGAAAACAATTTAAAAACCAACGTACCATTTGTGGGTTTCCCCCCTTAATACTAAAAACTAGTCAACCCCGGGGTGTTTAGTATTAGGGGGAAGCTTCGAAATCCCATTTTTGGCAATATTTTAATTGCGTTATATAAAGAAATTTAATTGATTTTGAGATCGGAAAAAATAGTTTTTATTATTAAGGGTTTTAATTTAGAATTAGGGGGAACCTAATAATAATAATAAATACCACCCTAATACTAAAAACTACTTGCAGTGTTTATTATTAGGGGGGGACGTTTAGTATTAGGGAGAAGGGATTAATGATGAACAAGTACACGCATTGTGAAATGATTGAAAAGCAAGACCGTACTACTCGCTTGTCATATTACACGTTGCCCACACGAACCCTCCTGTAGAAGGTGAGGCCAATGTGAGGCCCTAGTGGCGAGGCGCAAATTCAAGCGTATCCATTATCACGACAACTGTCACCTGAGCATGTTCTGTCCCAAGTCACAGGAAACGCAGGAAAGGGCAACTCTGGCCGACTGTCACCTCACAAGCAAAGCAGGTAAGGGCCAAGCGATGTGGTGAGCGATGATGCTCTTTGGTGTTTTGACCTCAAGAACTGACATTCAAAAAACGAAGGCAACCTCCACACCATGAAATGTTGGACGTGAAAACAAGTTGGAATCCGATTGGCCTCACGCTTCACACGTTCCGAATATCCTGCTCTGCTGTCGAGGCGAAGCCAGAAACTCGAGGGCATGACCATATCAGGTTGAAGCAGTATCCACAGGGCATCGCTGATCAAGTAGGCCATTGTCACAGCTATGACCACACTGTGGAGCTGTGAATCCTGTCTTTTGTGAGGACAAGGCGTGCAGAATCTGCATGGAACTAGCCTAAGAGCCCAAAACCCTTGCAATTTTACAGCAGAAATGCGTTTAAAGTTCGAACATGAAGTGGCCACGTCCCACATTCTCCATTTGCGAATCGTGCTCAAGTGGCATAGCGAGAAACCAAGAGATCTCCTCGCCAGCTGCAAGAGCTGTAAGACTCAGAGCGAAGATCATCGTGAGGACCTGACAAAACCACACCGGACACAGAGCCACGGTGGAAAACCATGGAAAACGGCGGAAAACGATGGGTTTTCCAGCACGGAAAAATAAATAGAAAAAAATGAAAGGAGTTGAAAGAAGACTTTTTGCCGTGACGTTGCAGGTTCTGCACCACTCTTAAAAGTGCGATGCATCCTGCAGAGTCTTGGGTCCTGACACCAATATTTGCCCAGTCATGCAGCAAACCTGCACTCAGCCTGAATAGCCGGCGATTAAATGTAATATAATATAATATCATATCATAAAATATAATATGACATAATATAATACAATATAATATAATATAATATCAATGATATCATGTAATATAATATGATATAATATAAATATAAAATAAAATAAACCGTATAATAAAATATAATACAATACATTGTAATATAATATAACATAATATATTATATATAATATTAAATGTGTAATATAAAAATTGACATTGATAGTAATTGTAATACAATATAATTAAATGCTTTCAACAATCATGCCCGAAGAATATGTTATCTCTTTGTGTTGTCTTGATTTCGTCACGATACGAGTGCACCTGTCGGCAGCCATTGCTCACGCCTCGACCATACCCAGCTGAACGAGAAACTGAAGAAACTGAAGAAACTGATCATTCCAAGTCAGCAGGGTTGAAACATGTTGTGAAACATCTTGTGAAAGATGTTGTGAAACATCTTGTGAAACATGTTGAAACTTCGAAGAGCTCGGATGCCCTGGAGCACTTGAGGTCAGAACGAAAATCAATTACAAAGTGCCGTGACCATAGTCCGGTGATGCGAAAATCATTACGGATCTGCAAAAGTGGTCCTGGAATGCCGCTTAATTTTTTCCACCTATCTATCAAGCCTACCATATCTATGATGAAAACTGAAAGTGCAACCCTGGATGTCGGAGTCCTAAGGTGATTACTGTGATTTGCAATCGCCTCTGTGTGACATGTTCGTACTTACATACCTGCATGCGGACAGAACGCTACATTGCATTGCATTGCCTCGAATCAAATTACACTGCACTTTGTTGCAGAGGAATACCTTCGACATTCTACTACACTACGCTGCAGCGCGCTTCACTACACACTTCACTGCATTATACCACGATACATCACACAGAAAGTCAAACAAACTGAAGTACCGTGCAGTCATTGGCTTGTTCCCTGCCTCAGTTTTACATCTTACTTCAACTCAGTGCTCTGAACCGCCGGTGTAGCTGTGTGCTACGTTTTGTAGCAAGCAGCACTTTGACCAGCCACGAATCGCCTCTTGCTGAAAGCATTTTAGCTCTGTGGTTTGGGCAAAGATGCGAGTCAAACTGTTAAAACGGAAGACTGGTGCAAAAGCCTAACATTGAGGCCTCTGAAAGTGACCTTCAAGCCATCTGACGCCTATGAAAGCCTGGTTGTTGTCTTGCCTCTCTGCTGTCATTTGGATAAATTGTTGCGATCAGCGTTAATTTTCTTGCATTACGACTCGGTGCAGCACATGCTGTTTTCGAACCATCCAGTGTGACCGATTCAGCCTTTCACGCTTGATGTTTTTGAGGGACGGTGCTACCGGATCTTCTTGATTCTTCGCCTTCTCAACCAAGCTTCGCGCCAAAGTCTCGTTGAGATAAAGGAGACTTCCAGGTGTCAAAACGAGAATCTTGGCTTCGCTGCTCTGCACCCGAACCTCACAACTTGACAAATACGAGCATTCACCCTTGGGATCAAAAAGACTTCCCAAGCCGAAGGCTTCACCTGCGTGAAGCAAACACATCTCAATATCACCAGAAAGTGCATGGGATCCTAAAAACGGTGCTACACGATCTTGACGCAACGATTTTTCCCACGGAGTTCCTCGTCTGGGAGTCCCGTGCTTTCTTGCCACAAAGCGTGATGGACGTCCACTATCGTGGCTTGCTAGAGAATTTGTGGGTGGAAGCAGTAAAGGTCTCTCACCCAGTTGAAAAACTGGGACCTCCCCCAGTTTTGCAAATCTACTTGCGCCAGGTTCAGTTTTTGGCTGGTTCTGCCCCGAGTTTTTGGGACTTGCAGGGCTTCTTGTACGCCTTTGGTTGCCCCTGCCCTTGGTGCGACTTGAATGAGGATGGCCAGGGAATTGAGATGCTGCACCTGTGTTTGTTACCTTCATCTTCGCATCAGGAAGACGACCCATCCCCAGGATTCGAGATGCATCTTCCAGACTTCCAAGCTTAGCTTCCATATCCACTGCGGGGACTGATACGCGTACATACCCTTCAGAGATCAAGAAGCACGCCTGCAGTGCCTGCGTTAGGACAAGGCTAGGAGAGACTTGGTCAAGATTCCTACGCTAGGCTTCAAGCACAGACAACATCTACATCGAACACCCGGTGCGACCTGGTGCACCACCCGCATATCCGATGTGTACTCACTGTACTCCGGTGGAAGACAGGTTTCGCATAACAGTCATAACACCCGTTATCAAACCATGTAGCCAGGCTTTCACCCTGTTTACTGCAATGGCCACTCCTCAATCATAAGAGTCAGACCTCAAAAACTGCCTCTGGAGTCATGTCTACAGCAGAGCATACAGGGGCGCATGTCTGGAGTGCATATTTACCTCTGTGCATCAGTTGCAAGATAGTTGCAGGCTACATGTCAGCGCTGGCCGCGCCTGGTTGATTTCGACAAAAACATCATCATGGCGCAAAGCCACTTCCTCACATTTGTGCCACTATATTTTTATGCTTTGGGTTGTAGTTTTGTTTGCTAGAGCACAATGTAGATAATGTAGTAATATGTAGTACATGCTGCCCATTCGTCAACGCATCGAAAGGAGAGACACAGGTTGACTCTTCTACAGTTCTCCCAAAAACACCATGGACATCTTTGGACGTTCTGGCCTGCACATTGGTCGCTAAGAGAACCAAATTGCTGGCAGCAGCCCCTTCAAAGAGCGGTGAACGGGACAACGCTTGCACCTGGAGAACGGCATCTCTACAAATTGCAAAATAGAAGAGCAAATGAAAAATAATTGATAGCCAATGGTTGAAGTTTCTGTAGACCGCGCAATGAGACTCCCACTTCTGGCCTACTGCACAGACAGAAACACAGTGGCTGTCTCCAGCTGTCTCCCTCAGCTGCCCCTAGACATGGTGCTCTTGGCACCTTCCTCCGAACCTCTGGTAGCAAAGCGGCTTCCTCCTTCACTGCACACTTCAACTTTTGGGCAAAACTGAAGAAGTGTCTTGTTGTGCATTGTTTCACTCCTTCAGGAATAGAGGTTTGTATGACTTGGATGCTGCAAAACAAATGAGATAGGCGCTGGTCCTCTTCCCCCTCTCCATCGCTCCTTGAGAAAAAAGAACCGAAAACGAATTACAAAAACTTGTTTGGGTCAAAAAAACACATTTGGTCAAATGAATCAACAATTTCAATCAAAACCCACAAGTCGCTTCACATTGATATCGCTTCCAGCGCACCTTGAGCGCTTTCCATCCAGGCCCAAAGCCTGGCAACCGCGATTGAGGTGTGAAAGGATGATCCGCTCCGGCCATAACAGTAAATAACAGTAAATATCTAAATGTAGTGAGAATATATGGCACATATACTAATCAGCGATATCACAGATATACGCAGCCTTGTATATATAATATATATCAATATATATTATAGTGTATATATATATATATGTACGATACTTGCATATAATATTATGTGTGTATACAAATCATCAAATGCCATTCAACAGAACAATTTGTAGAATACTTTTCCCAAGAGTCTGCAAAGGCACTTGAAGAACTATAGGACCCTGGGCGTGAACACTTAGCATGACGCCCACGCATTGTGCAACACACCATGTCGTTCGGACTGTTGCAGTACGCCACACTCCACACAGCGCTAAGCAGTCTAAATGCCAAATCATCTGAAAGATACATTGCAAACCACCCTGTCAACCTGATGCAAACATATACAATATGCAAACAGCTACACATACCTTGCAGCGTATGAACCCTGAAGGCGTCTACAAGATCGCATAAAAACTGTCAGGCACCATGTGAGACAAATTTACAAACGCAATCACTTTCCGGCATAGTTGGTTTTACAATACTATGCATCACAATATCATATTCATATTGTTAGACACCTGGCAGAACACTATGAAAGGCACAGTGAAAACAGAGGCCAGAAACGAAGAACAATCATCACAACGTATGACTGATGACCTATGTGTCAAGCACTCCAAAAAACTTTGACACGGACACTGTGGAACAAAATGAAACAAACGAATTGTGATCTATACCGTGCATGCAAGAGAAATTTGAAGGTAGGAACGTGTAGAAGTTCTGCAGAACATCTCTTGGGACACATTCGGGGAACTTTGTGCGAAACTGTTAAAAAAAAACTGCCTGAAACATTTTGGAAGATACTTTTCACTTCAGGCAAGACACAGTACCAAATCCTGTTGCAGAAGTTCTAATTTTAACGCTATCAAAGAATGTCACAGATATCTCAAGGATTGTACAGGTATGCAAAACTTTTCAAAGCACGTTTTATAACCAAACATTGCGTCAGATCCAGTATCAAAAGTATTCAAAAATTATCAAAAAAATAATACCAAATAATATCAGAAATACCAAAGAAACTTCCAGGATCTTCCAGGTTTCGGCTCAATGACCTGGCGATATGCTGGGGCTGGAATGCGCCTCGCATCGGCAGTTGAAGTCTGGATAAACCGCTGTAATTACACAGTAATATACGGCAACCACACGTTGAGGCACCAGCAGCAAGCAAGTTTCCTCAGCCAAGAACTTCTGTAAAACGTCACAGCCGTTACTTCTTCACAAGTCAAAGGAATTGCAAGTCTGAGAGGCACAAAACCATAGGAAATGGCACTCTGGCAAGCAAATAGGAAGTAAAAGGAAACGATTAGAACCGATTTGAAATTCAGAAACGGTAAGAAAACTAGAAACAACCTGGAGACAGCCTGGAGACAGCATGGAGACAGCATGGAAACAGCCTGGAAACGGCCTAAAGACAGCCTCAAGACAGCCTGGGCAGCCCGCCTCTTGAGTTCTGGCTCCCGCTTGTCGTCTTGGCGGGGGAGCCTTGCCACAGCCACAGGAAACACAATTCTTTGTCCAGAAAACATGGCAGAGCCAAAAACCTAAAAACCCAATTTGTATCCCCACAAGATTCAAAAGTGAATTTCCGATCTTGCATCATGTGAACATTTCAGAAACAACTATATTATATTAAATAATATTATGTTATGTTATATAATATAAAAGAATAAAACAAAATATAATATTATATTATATTATATAATATTATATTATATTTTATATTATATTATATTATATTATATTAAATTATATTATATTATATTATATTACATATTATACTATACTATACTATATTATATTATATTATATTAGATTAGATTAGATTATATTATATTATATTATATATTATATATTATATATTATATATTATATATTATATATTATATATTATATATTATATAATATATAATATAATATAATATAATATTATTTTATATTATATTACATTATACTATATGTGATATTAAATTATATTATATCATATTACCTTATATTATATTATATTAAATATTATATGATATGATATGATATTATGTTATATTACATCATATTATCTCATAGTACATGTAATACTATATATTGTATTATATTATCTTATATTATATTATATTATATATAATACATAATATTTTATATATAATATATGATATATTATATATTATATATTATATATTATATATTATATAATATACATTATATTATACTATATTATATGATTTGTTTTAATTATATTACATCATATTACATTTTATTATATTGTCTTATATTATATTATGTTATATTAACTAGTATATTGTCTTACACAAAATATTATTATATATTCAATATTATTATATATTCAATATTATTATATATTCAATATTATTATGTATTCAATCTAATATTATATTTAAAAAATATATATTATATTATATTATATAAAATATTGTATTGTATTATATTGAAATGTTACATTGAATTATATAATATTTTAATATAATATATCAAATATTATATTATATAGTAGATATCAAATATTATATATTAGATACTTAAATTTATATATTATTTAGTATACATTATAACTTAAGTATTATATATTAAGTATTATATATTATTTATATTATATGGTTTATTAAATTTGTTATATTACATATAATATTATCTTGAAAATCAAATGATATATGATATTTTTACAATATATTCTTTTGTTTATATTATATGATATTAAATTATATTATTTGATATTGTATTATATTATTTGATATTATTTTTTGTATTATTTTATATATTCTATTATTTTACATTACATTCGTACTATTTTACGCGGGCGCAGTGGCCAAATATCAGGAAACTAACGTGTGAGCTGCACCCTACATATCTTGGCCATGTTTAATTGTCCAAAACACCTTGAAAAACGCAATCTTCTCAAATTGCATCTTAAACCTAGATGTGGAGAAGACAATTTGCAACGCTCAATAGCTACGTTAAACGGTCAAAAAGTGCTTGCACAGTTCAGCTCCATGGCTATGTTAAAAGTCCATTCTGGTGTGAAAAGGGATGTTGCAACATCTGGTTCATTGTCATTTTTGATGGCTGGATGTGTTTTTTTGATTTTTCGGATTTTGGAAGTTAAACGT
>CAMXCT020003680.1:345000-380000 GCA_947184155.2 Cladocopium goreaui | reverse complement strand
AGGAATCCAAGTATGTACTTCTGCAGTAAGGTGATGGCCCTGATCGAGACAGACCCGTTCACAATAACGTAGACATCCAACCTTAAGGTGGGAATTTCTTCGCGAATAGATGTTCAGATGACTGTAAATTGGTTGCACGCAAATTGGGTAGGACTCAACATGTATCAAAAGAAGCACTCTGGTTGGCTCTGGTTCGTCTGCCTCAATGGGAGTCGTTTCCTTCTCACACCGAATTCATTTCGAATGCATGGCTTGGTGATACCAAGTCTTTGGCGCGGGGTCGCCCTCTTCAAAGATTTGACCTCAGTGCAAAGACGTGCTGTTGCACCCATACGATACCCACCCAGGATGAGCTCAGCTGAAAGAAGGCTGCAAAGGGTTTGCATATGTACTTGCTCGTGTGTGTGTGTTCTCCAGGACGTACAAAAGCACGTACTGGAAAATTCAAACGCAATTTGTACATCACCTAATTACATAACATTGTATGTATATATATAACTATGTATATACAGTACTTGTATTGCTAGCGCGGTTTTCACCCCGCTGACCTATTCATGTTTGTGAAGCATCCTTCAAAAATGCTTGGGACGCTTTTGCACATTACTGTATCTATACCTGTATCTTCTGCGCAAATATGTGGATAGATGTATGTATACTAAATATTTGTGTATATGTGACACTGTGTATGTATATAGATATGACTTATAGAGTATACATACGTTACATACATGTATACGTATAATTACACATAATTGCACAACGTATTTACAGCAATGTAGCAAACATATCACGCATCGAAATCGCTCAGAAAATAATTTTCTAAGTATGGGGTCACAGAGGGGACTAGCTGTGACTAGCTCATCCTGACAAGGATTTGGTTGATTTACCCTTGATGCCTAAGGTTGCCTAAGTATGATGTGATTTGTATTGATTTGTACCATTTTTACCATTCTGATGTTCTGAGTGTGGGGCTTAAACAAGACCTTTGGTGTTCGAAATTGTTTGCTCGAGTTGCTTCCAATTTACAAATAACGTTCCGAGTGTCTGCCAATCTCTATAGACGCGATTGTTCACACGCAGATCTGTTTATTGGTAGGGTATGGTAGGGTACTATATGGTACACGGTGGCATGGCAATTTATTGATATGGTTTCGCGCGGCAATGACATGATTCACGATATGATATACATCCCATATATACCATGCACATTTGCCTGTCCTTGTTCATCTCAGTCTGGGGTCTTTACAGTCAGCTTCAAAGTCCAAGATCTCTCCTGCTTGGAGCAAAGCTATCGCCTTTTCCTCTGCCAAAGCCTGCCTCGGCCGTCTTTGTCAAATTTTGCAATGCTTGAACAAAACAAAGAGGGACTCGGAAAGTGATTCATCGGGATCCAGCCACTTTAGTGTTGAATTAATTTCAGCATGCTTGAAAGATCGTAGACCTCCAGTAGCGCACTCGCCAGCACTTCCTGAGTACCTGGCATGCAAGGCCTCACGCAGGTACAATAGGCAATAAGAAGTGAATTTTGCACATTGCCCAAATTTGCCTTTGATATCCAACGATCATGCTCAACATGTCCAATGTTGCTGTCAGGCAGCAGGTTCTTGATGCACTCGTATGCTCGCCGTGCGGCCTATCAAGGATAGACTCTATGGCACTATGGGCAATCGCAGGCATGCCACAAAAGGGCTTTGGACTTCTGGATGCGACTAATTGCTTTGCTATTTTCAGCGCCACAAGTTACGCTTCCCATTCGAAGGCCGCTCGGTGCCTTGTATCTCAAAAGCTTCATGTTGGTCTCCTCCCCCTTCGAGAAAGAAAGAGCAGTCAACAGTCTTACATCCACCAACCAAAACAAAGATTGGTTGCAAGAGTAAGTTTGTGGGACACTTGATGAAAGAGACCAAAGTCGAAAAAGGACTGCCCAAAGGAACGAGTTGAAGCAGTTCTCCCGCTTGTGTCAGTCCTCGTCGGATTCGCTGTCAGTGTCTTCCTCAGTGAGCGCGTCTAGTCTCTGTCTCTATGTCTGTCTCTGCCTCTGCCTCTGTCTCTGTCTCTGTCTCTCTCAGACAAGAGAAAGGCAGAGAGAAAGGTGCATTGGATCCACAACAGTTCTGCTAAAACGCACCATTTCTCAGGTCGGGGCAAGAACAAAAGAATCTTCTGACTCCTGTTCCAGATCCTTTGCCTCAGGCACTTGGCAAGCAACAACCAAAGACTGCAAGACAATGTGTATGATGTGGACCTTAAAAATATATATATAGTTCATATCATGATGTATCCATCTATTATTCAGTTTTTGTACATGTCCAATCAAAGGCAGCACAAGTGCGGTTGCTCAAAGCGAAACTGTCCAAGCCTCTCTGTATTTGTCCACCTTGCTGCAGGCTTCGCGAAGATTCTGGAGAGCCTGCCATGAAACTTATATCAGGACGTTGGTCCGGTCTGTGTGACATCACTAGTTTCATGTGTCTCAATCATCGAATCAACTTGAATCAATGTGAATATCATCTTCCACAAATTGTTCCACCCTTTTCAGCTATGCTTCAGGCTTCCGGTGTCAAAGGCTGCCACCGTGCCTTGGAAAGATTTGGCAGTGGCACAAGCCAAACAAACGCCAGCAGTTTTGGCTCGTTTATGAGTAGTCACATGGACATACATGGACTAGTTCAAGCAAAGCGTGGGAAACAAACAGGGTGACCTTCAGTCTCCCAGTCCGGGGTAAAGGACTGCAGTGATTGCAGCCATTTTGTGTCTGTTGCCCTGAGTGTCCGACTTTCTTGCTGTAGATTGCCTGTTCTGAGTCCTCACCTGAAGCACTGCAAGTTGCAAAACAAACAGTTTTGTAGATTTTTGCAGAAGATTGCAGAAGCACATCACAGGCGCTGCAGAGTCTTTCAGCGCTTTTTGTGCTCAGCTCTTTGCTGTATATGTGGTGTCGTCGCCAAGGAGGCTTTAGGTCCTGGCAAAAAGGATAGAAATGGCATGTGGTAGGCACACCAAAGTGCATTCGCAAATCGATTCTCCGCAAGAACGCATTTCACTTCCCCTTGGAAAAAGCCTGAGCCTGACTCCCGGTTCTGTGAAATCCAATCTACACCCAAAGCATAAAAGCATCTTGCCGGATGAAACCTTAATGAGGGAATCGTTGAGATTGTGATCATCCTTTTGAGTTAAAAGAGAAAAAGACCATTAGCGATACCTCCGAGAACCATGATGAACTGGCAACCTGTTTATCTCTAACTTTGAATAAATTTGTGGTTTTCTGAATGCTGCCGGAAGCAAAATTTGTTTAGCGACCTGATGTTGAACCTACCGATACGCATGGTGTTTTTAATCACAGAACGAAACGACACGCAAAGTCAGACCATGTCATGTACCGGCATCCCTTCTGAATTCCACATGAAACATACACAGGGTCGTATGCAGCGTCAATTTTGCTGGGCTTTAGGGTTTTTCTGATGTTTAAGCTTTTAGGGTGGTAGCTAGGGTTTGGGGTTTCAGGGTTTTTTGTTTTGGAAGCCCAAACACTGTGGGCCCGTGCGCGAATTTAAGCATTGGGAAAGAATAAGTACGTAGTTGTTGAGACCGTGGGCAAACTCCAGGCATTTGCCGTATTAAACCAGCTTGATACATAGTATCTCTAAATTCTTTTTCCCTGATGATGACGCAAATCCCGTTCACTGCCTATTTGCACGACTCAGCCGTTAAAGTTCAATTGTTCCAACAATAATACAACATGAGTAAAGATAGCTGTAATTTATTAATTTCGATCAACATCTTAATATTATATAATATTATATTGCAAGGCCACGCAGGTTGGGACGCAGCTTTTAAACTTTATCTAAAGGTCAGTCCTCTGCCGCCTCTGTGCTGCTGCGCAATGCGAGCAATTCCTTTCGCATCTGCCAGGCCTCTTTAGACTCTAGACAGGTAGCTGCAAAGATCTGCAATGTGAATGTAGATGATTGTAGGTGATTTATTTCAATTGTACGTCAGAAAACACTCCGCAAAGATCTGCAAAGTTGGATATTCAATATTATTCAATAGTATCTTTTGTGCAAGTACACCGGCCTCTAAGCGAGTGAATACCCTGAGCGTAAAGATGGAAGAAAATGGAGGAAAACGGACTGCTAAAAGTGCGACCCTGCATCTCACCGCATCTCACCGAGGTTCCGACTGGTACCGGGCTGTCACGCGCCTCCTGCGACAGGTGGTCGCTGCTTAAATGGAAAGCCGACGGTCAATTTGTTCAGGCCCACCCATCATTCCAGGCCAAGGTCACAGTGAAAGGGTTGTTGAAGTTTTTGAAGCTTTCAACTCTCTATAGAGTGCGCACAAGGAAGACTGATAGAGCACCAAGCAGTTGCTCTTTAACAGGTTTTACATCACGGCTTGTGGCTCAAATGTTCTGAGGAGGGTGTGACATTATGTGACTTGAGAGATGTTGAGATATTGCCCTTGTTATATTTATGGCTCCAAGAGAATGCTCCACTTTGCAAGGCTCCTGACCGAATCTGCCTTGCGGCCGGAGCGCCCCTGGCCTGAGCCTTCAGTTCGACAATGATTGAGGAGATTTAGAACAGGCATGCACATTTTTACAATATCCTGTACATGTATATATATATATATATGTATATATATACAATATACACACATATATACTTAATATACATATATCATATACATATATGTATATATATATATGACATATGTATATTAAGTATATGTGCGTGTATATACCTTGTATATAACAGTATTTTTCTGTGTGTATATATATACACACCAAGAGCTTCAAAGACCAAAAACAAATGTAGGCCCAGTATGACCCAGTCAAAAAAACTAGTTGTTTCGAGAAAAAACGGGTTTTTGTAAAGAACCCATATTTTGTTTTTTGTTGGGCTTGCACAAATTTAGCCAAATCGGGTGAACTTGTATCAAATTTCAGCTTCACCACATGTAGCAACTTCATACTGACAAGTTCCGAAATCTGTCGGACGGAACACACCATCGAAACCAAAGCAAACGTTATCACACACGATGCGCGCATTCTCCACCGGCTGCATTTACCTCCTATGCTGCGAACTTTCCCTTCAGATGGACTGGAGGTAGTCAACAAGTCACTATGGGTACGCATGGCATTTCAAAAGTCAGCTTTTCCGTGAACCCAGCAAATTGACAATAGCTCTGACAATCTGCGCTGTTGTTTTTTTCTCTGGATTTGGCAATTACCGGTTCCATCTTGCAAAACGACAAGCGGAGCCTCAAAACTCGATGTCGCAGCCGTCCATTCCCAGAGGCAAAAAAAAACATTTTTGAGTACGGGTTAGTATGGGTTAATTATGGGTTTAATACGGTTTAAATATGGGTTCCCAAAAACTGTTTTTTTTTATTGTAGCAGAATATGGGTTTAGTACGGGATAAATATGGGTTTAGGACGGCTTAATACGGGCAAAATATTGGTTTTTGGCATTCTTTGGATACGGGCCCTAAAATTGTCGCTCAAAATGGCTCAAAAATGTGTTTTCGATTGGTTTTTGATGATTTTGTTCATTTGTTCCATACGTTTGCTCGACTTTGTTGCATTTTGGCAATCCAGAATCATTTTTTCCCCAATGGAAAAAATTACAACCATGTTTCAAATTTAAGCTTCTAGAGGTGGCTCGGGTGGCTCTTGTGGGAACAAGTCCTCCAACGACTCCAGATTGACTGTGATCACAACTAATGCTGTCCGACATGTTCCTAGAGCATCGGGTCCTTTCTTGTGAGAGCTGCCAGCCAAAGCCAGCGGGGTGGAAGTATAATCAAGATGGAGGGTACTGTGAGGGATAGATCCAACCAGTATCAATAAAGGGGTTTGAATCCTCTAAGGGAACGGATCATGAGATGTCATGACACCAAGTGTGAGAAAAAAGTACTCAGAGTAGGTTTTTTCCCTAGTAAAGAACAACACAATTGGAGAAAAAACGTTTTCTTTCATAAGTGAAGAAAAAATGGTTTTTGGAAAAAAAATGTGGGTTCTTGATGCGCTAGGTATAGATATATTATAATTGTATAGAATTGTGCATGTAAATATATATAATATATATATACTATTATATACTTGTATAGTAGTATATGAACAAAGTTTATGCTGCTTCAGAGCTTTACAAAACGTCCATGTCGGTCAACCGCGGATCACATTTCTGAGTCCGTTTTGTGCGGCAGGTGTGGGAATTATCACCTGCTTTTAATCTATACAGTAAGATTTTAGAGCTTTTGGAGGGTGGAAATGCGACCCGTACAACAAAGCTCCATGCTAGGATTCTAAGGGGAAAGGGTGTGCAAAGGAAGAAACACAAGAACCAAACTCAACAAGCGCAACTTTTGTCCTACCAGCGTACCCACTCAAAATATCTCAAAATACTTCAACATACTTTGCAGCAGGGATCAGGGTGATGCCGAATGATTTCGGTGGAATGATCTTCGTAAAGGAAACTGGAACACTCTGTGCCAATGCGGCAGCAGATATGGGCTGGAAAACTTGACCAAAGGATACCAAAGGCATCCAACGATCAAACAAGTTCCACAAGCTCCAGGCTCTTGTCTGTAGATTTGGACATGATTGCGTTGAGTTCCTGGACTGCATAAAAATCGGAGCCACTTGAGGCATCTTGAGGCCACAAAATATCCCGGCAATGAATCCTGTGCAGTTCCATGGAAGTTTTACAACGGGTTGGAGGACCTTGACAAATGCAAAACAGTCAGCAGGCCTTTCTGGTCGATAACAGCAGGCGGTGATCTTCTGCAGTTAGATCCTGTTGATTAATGGACATCACTCAGAATTGCCATGAAACTCGCCTCGGAATGGATTTCCGTGGATTTCCCACGAAGTGTCCTCAGCATTTCGAAGTGCCTGGCACCCAGGCAACTTCCCGTCCCACACAAAAGGCCAATCCAGGACAGCTTGGGAACATTAGAGGAAATGAGATGCAAAGAAGATAGATAAACATAGATAAACGACTTAAGATCCAAAAAAAAAGTGGCTGAAACTTGTCCCATTAACATTCCCATTAACATTTGTATCACATTTTAAGACTCACAGAATGTATCTCCAACAGCTTGTGAGACCTACAGGCCCCGATCAAGGACATGGGCTGATAACCCTCGAGCTCTTCAGCGGGTGAGAACCCGTCACTCGAAGCAAAAGATTGTCCAGCCATTGGTCTGGGTTGGTCTGCTGGCTTGACGTCCAGCGTGTCCATTGTGGAGAATTGTCACATTTCGTCACACATTATGTCAATTCGTGTCACATTCTTCGCAACTATTTGCCGGGTCCTGACCGATGGCTTGAAGCGCTGCAGATCGATGTCGGATTCGGAGGCAGCAGTGGATCAGATCGAGCTGGGCGGAGGCTCGGGCAGGCTGAAGCCCCGCTGCCTGTCGGTTCTGGACAAACCTCTGGTCCGCTCTAATCCGCGGTGTCAGCGTTTCAACATGCTCCTTGAAAGTCTGGGAAATATCTGGAAAGTTGTGCCTCACACTTCATTTATCCTTGTGATGGCCCCCAAGTCTTTGGAAGAATGTAACAGGATATAACAGTAGTATAACAAGATCCAAGGAATCCGAAGTTGCCAAAAAAAATACCAAAGTCATCCAAAATCCCTGAAATCGAGGAAATCCCGCCTGCTCAAGCAGAGTCTTGGCCTGTCTGTGTCTGTTTAATGTCATCAAGCAGCATGCCAGGTTCACGAGGCAGTGGTACTGCCGTGACCTCATGGCATTGGTATTCACCGCGACATACAATGACAATGCACGATGTAGATTCACAGCAACGCGCTGTTAGCCGATTCAATAATATAAATTGCGTTTCAAAATATGTCATTATATTTCAAATTAAAATTATTTCAACATGTTCAACCACTGAGCGGAGAGTGGAGACAATTTTGATGCCGGAGTCAACTAAGTCTGCAACTCTGCTTGTGGTAGGGATCTGTAGTGCATGATCGCCTGTGTTTCTAACACCGAGACAATCACAGCGTGGGAAACAAGGGTGCAAGCCTTCTCGAGCAGGACTGGATCTGAGGATGCTTGCACCTGAACTGAAACTTTCCAAAGTCCATGAGTCCATATCAGTCCAGAATACAAGCCATGCATGTGTAAACTTGAATCAGGAATCGAAATAAAACTATCTTAAAGTGTAAGGAACCAGATTAAGCTACCATTTATTCCGACATGTTTCATGCTTATTTCTTGCATGGCTTCAAAATGTTTCAGTGCTGTCCCAAGTTGGCCAGGAAGACAGCAAAGATTGGGAACTTCTCGTCTTCCTCCCAGGCTAGCCGAAAGGCTGCGGCCTCATGACAGTCGAATCTTTCAATCGAGTTTGCAATGGAACCAGATCAGATTTTATAGAACTCAGATTGTCGCAGGATCCTTTGAAGTTCCTTTCTGAGCTTGGTCTTCATTTTGAGGCTGCCTGATTTGGTTCGTTGTCAACTCAATGACATTCCGAGCCAAGCTCAGAAACTACAGCAGGTAAGACGAACTGAAACTCAGCCGATCTCAGCCGGTGCATTGCCAATGTGTGCTATGAACTGCAATCAGTCTTGTCTTGCAAAATCGGGCACACAGAGAGTCACTGAGTCATACCAAGCTCATCCAAGCTCCCTGCTGTTTGTTTTCTGTCTCTTGCAGCACCATTGCCAAACGACGCTGTGAAACAGCCTGAGAAGATCTGAGAAGAATTGCATGGGAACCTTCAAGATTCCAGCTGGGGAGATGATGCTGGCTGGGATTCAAACTGACTGCAAAGGTCGATCATCGCCCTCTTCTTTCGGAGATTCCACCTCTGTCCAAGGTAGCCGAAAATTTTGGTGATCTCATGTTGCTCTTCGGACTGCCAGATGTGGCTAGCAATCCTCATCGAGTGAGCCATCTCAACAGACTCGGCAGTGATTTGCATAGCCTGCCTTCGTTGCTTCTTCGGGCTCTGGTTCAGAATCCGAGTGGCCACCTTGGTCCCATTCTGAATTTCGGAACGGCAAACGAACGTTTGGCTTGCCTCTGTGCCTCTTTTTAATCAACACAAGGGGTTTGCAGCTCTGGCCGTGCAGAAACGGTTGCGGTTTCAAACACCTGCCTTGCAGCACTAGCCATTTCAGACATTTTGAAAAAGAAGCTCGACTCCAGCTGAACAGTTTTCCGACCTTGCTGAAAAACCTGTAAAGGTTTCGGCTGCTACTAACAGTGTCTACACCACTAGGCTATTCACCGTCAATGGCTGGCAGCAAGTACCCATCCTTCAGCACACTTTGCCTTCAGAATTCAACATGAACAGCTGACATACTATTCAGCTACCCTTCAAGGATTGACATCCCTGTCAATAGGACATTGGTAGTAACCAATATGGGGCTCCAAATGGTCACAAAAAAAACTTAAGATTCCGAGGCTTTAGCTGTGAGTTGCCTGCTTCCGTAGCACTAAAAACACACACTCTGCACCGTGCTGAGGCGTCCGCTCATTGAGGTTGACAGCTCCAACATTTCCAATTTTCCTGCACGAAGTTTTGCAGTCCTTCCTCACCATTTCTCAGCATTCCCGCAACTTGCTGCACTCCCCGCAACTTGCTAGTTGCTCGAGGCAAATCTTGCAAAGGCTTCCTTGTGTCAATTCCGTCTGCTGGTTGATTGATACGGGGTCCCATATTGGACTGTTGGAGCTTGCGGCGGCTTGCAGGCATGTACGACTGAAGCTGAAGTGGCCTCTTGCGCTCAGTGTACATAACCTGGCAATGGCACCGGCAATATGGCCGTCTAGATTCCAGGAGGAAGACTCTGGGGCTCACACCAACTCACACGAGTTAAATTCCTTTCAGTTGATAAGTGCAAAGTAGCAGACCTACCTACCGGACCTACCGGACCTACCGGACCTACCGGACCTACCGGACCTACCGCATTCCTGCATAAGCTTCCAGCTTGTTTTGTGCTGTGATCTGCTGTGGACAACTCAATTGATTCAGCGACCCAGGTTTGGGACCGAAGAAAACAAACAATGGAGGCCGCAAGAGGTGATAAAACATAGCAAGGCAATATATATATATATAGAGAGAGGGAGAGAGTATATATATACTTACCTATATATATATATATAGATATATATATATATGTATGTGTGTGTGTGGACCATCTGAAAAGATGTAAAACTTCTAAACTTCCTTTATTAAGCAGGGGGATGGAGAGGACATATGAGGCTCCATCCAACGAAGCTCCTCATATGATCCTAGGATATCACCAGGGACGCCTGGTGACGTACCTGCAACACCAATTTATTTTCCCGTCAATGGCAACCGGCTAAGCCAAGAACCGGCATGTCGTTGTTCAGTGTTTCAGTTGCATCAGGACCTTCCTCAGAACTTCAATGTCAACAGGTTCATTATATTGTACGGTTTTCGCAATCTGAATTACTGCCGACTTCGTCAGATGGAACAGTTGTTTTTGCAAGGACAAAGAAAGCAATCTTCTTTACTGGTTTTCCTGCCATGTCATCCAACTCTCACCTGTCAGACTTTAAGGGATTGTTTGTGCACGACCGATGCACTCCACAACAGTAATTCGATAAGAATTTTCTGAGCAAGTGTGTCATTCCTGCTGTATACGTCAAGTTGGCAGGAACCCTTCGGGGAAAGCCTTTCCAGGCTAACAATTGACAGTAAATCGATGTCTGAATTTACACTTTTGAATTAGTAATTCGTCTAAGTAAAGTGAACAGCTGGCCATTTTTCATTGTTTCACATGTCGGTCGAGTGAGTGTTGAACAGCTTCCCGCTGTCTCGGGGACTCCCTTTTTTACCGTTCTTCATAGCTGGCAGCCACGTCAACATCCGTTTTTCAATGTTGCTCGAGAGAACGCTCAGCAGTATGCATCATGCTCATGATCAGGTGAGGCTACAGGACATGCTTTAGGTGTGGTTTTCTTTCTTTTGATGGTCGTTGGTGAGGTTCAATTGTGCACGTAATTCAGGGGTTGAACACGTAAGCCGTCCAGAGGGTTGTGACTTGACAGCCGAGGGCCTTTGAGCCTTATCACGAATACTGCATGCGTTGTGGATGCATCATGTCAATAACTAGTTCCCCATGGGCCCCTATTTCATGTGTTCTTGCGTTCTCCTCTCTCCAGGTAGGTTTGGCCCGTCGCGTGCTGAGGTTGTTGTATTGTAGGTTTTCGCCGCGGCAGGTTGGTTCAGGCGCTTCCGTCTTCCCCCTCCTCCGCTGGTCTTTGTCCGTTTTCCGTCGGCCTCCGCTTTTCTTTTCCCTTGCCTTTTCAGGGTTGCCCGTTTTGGGCTAGGTTTCATGTGTTGGTGTCTGCTCTTTCCCTCTTCTTTTGCGTTCCCCTCTTTGCGTCCTGGTTAAGTAACTTTCATCTCATTGTCATCTTCACCTCATTCTCATTTCCCTTCTTCTTCATTTTCATCTCATTGTCGGGACCTCAGTTGCCAAAACAGCCTCGCGGCAGCGAGGCGTGTGTGTGTGTGTGTGGACCATCTGAAAAGATGTAAAACTTCTAAACTTCCTTTATTAAGCAGGGGGATGGAGAGGACATATGAGGCTCCATCCAACGAAGCTCCTCATATGATCCTAGGATATCACCAGGGACGCCTGGTGACGTACCTGCAACACCAATTTATTTTCCCGTCAATGGCAACCGGCTAAGCCAAGAACCGGCATGTCGTTGTTCAGTGTTTCAGTTGCATCAGGACCTTCCTCAGAACTTCAATGTCAACAGGTTCATTATATTGTACGGTTTTCGCAATCTGAATTACTGCCGACTTCGTCAGATGGAACAGTTGTTTTTGCAAGGACAAAGAAAGCAATCTTCTTTACTGGTTTTCCTGCCATGTCATCCAACTCTCACCTGTCAGACTTTAAGGGATTGTTTGTGCACGACCGATGCACTCCACAACAGTAATTCGATAAGAATTTTCTGAGCAAGTGTGTGTAAATAATTGTAAACAATTGTAAATATACGTAATTATATTACATAACCATACAAGAACACATAGATATAGTATGAGCCAGGCTCAAAACATGGTACATGGATGTACATGGCCTATGGTCATCCATCCCATAACTGGAATCCTGATAAGTATGTAAATCCCTTTTCGCCGATGGCCATCCCCCAATGGTATACAATCCAACTATTGAGTTATACTGTCGCACATACATCAACTGATCATCAACTGCGTATTTTAAGTTTATACATTCATTATATATTGTATCACGCCTCGTTGTTTGCTTCATCCTCCTGGAGGGCAAGTGCCCTTTCAGAAAGGTCTGGACTCCCATTGTCAAAACGTGTCAAAACGGCTTTCAGCGGCTTTCACAAAGGATGGCTATCCTATCCGGCGTTATCACCTTGGAGGAAACAGTTTCTGTTTCAACCGCACAGAAACAGTCGCCAACACATCTCTACATTCTCTACACGTGGGCTGAGTTCAAGTTTCCCCAACACATCATGACATGTAAGCAGATTAAGCAGCAAAGTCATCTGGCGTCAAACCCATCCTCAGATTGGGATTCAGAGTCTGAACTTGTGGAAGTGCTGCTGCTGGTGCTGCTCGCGCAGTCCACACCACTGTTGCGACCTAACAGCCAATGTAGCACTTGCACATAACGGCACTGCGTTAGCAAACTACAATGCGAAATGAATCCAGAGTCTTTGGCTATCAAAGCATCTGCAACTTCAAATGACATTCAAAATAAAGCGTGAATCAATTTGGACTGAGATTCTGCCTGAAGACATCCTCAGCAAGCTCCTAGGTTTCTACATGGCATGCTCCAGGGAGGCAAGGAGAACAGATCGGCTAGGTCATGACACATTGGCAGCTTGTGCCGAGCCAAGGATTGCAGCTAGTCACCTTGCAACTCATCAGTTCTTGACTCGAGGTGCTAATATGCAGCGACTTCTTTCGGGGAAAGCCGGAAAGCGTTTCTTGTTCTGGTTCCAAATGGAATGCTAATGAAATTGATCATGGCCCTTGGACAGCATTCGGTTGGCAAAATGAAGATGGATTGTTTGCAATTTGTCCTGTATCTTCAAAGCATGCCTCGTCATTTGATGGTCCCAAACTCTTGGTACTGGATCTTTGTTGCTAAGAAGTAAAATGCTTTTGCACTATGCAAAACACTCTCAAGTCAAAACTCTCCCAACACCCATGTATTCACAAAACATTGCATGTCTTGCAAATCAATCTGGTAAAGTTAAGCACATGGTCAGGTGCCCTCATTTGTAACAAGGGTCGGCGACACGTTCTTGGTGTTGCAATATGTTGCAATCATTAACTCCACGTTCACTGGAAATGTTTGTTCCATTTCCATTTGTTCGTTACTCAATAAGATGCGTTCCTGTACAAGTACGGCCACTTTGGGTTCGCAACGTGCTATTAGCACGCATAGACATGTGATACAGGGAATCTCTAACATGCCGACACTCTTCACCTCTGGATCCGCGCTGATCTAGGTTTCTCTCTTTCGCTGCAGCTCCTTTCAAGACCAGATGCCAGTACATCCATGTCAGCGATGTAAACAACGAGCCGAAGATTGGAAGACTTTCAAGTCCTCAATAGTGGCGGCATGGCCTTTGGACAGCAGAAACAATTCTTGTTTTTCGAAGACTGACACTGGAAAAACAGGAAAGTCACTGGAGATAATTGTGTGTGTGTGAAATTTGTCGAATAAGGAGACGACTTTTCCTGGTGACAGCTGTGGCTCAACCAAAGCCAATCTTTCGGCTGCCTCTGTATTGTCAACTTTCTGGTGATTTCCGCACATCACTGAAGGCTCAAACGCATAACATGGCGGAACAACTACAATATACAGTACTACAAGTAGTACGAAGTTGTGGGAGCATGATGTCCAACACAACATTGATAAGAAGACAATAGAAGTTTAACAGAAGATATGTTGGAAAATGATAGAACATAGGATTAACACGCAAGCAATGCACTGTGCAATGCATTTACACCTTGTATTGTAGGCCATGTCTCTGTTGGGACCGTCCTAACCCCGCCCCAGTTGCACAGAGACGCTGAAGCCTGAAATCATGCTAAAAATGCTGGCTGATTGTGCAAACCCGCAGGAGGTTGAACAAGAATTCAAAAGAAAGTGCCACCGATTAACAAACCAATACATCCTAAGAAAGGTACTGCAACCACAGAAACTGAGGCGTTGAGATGCTTTGTCACGTTTTTTTCAAATGGTTTAGAGGACTTGATTTTCTCAGTCTGGGATCAATAGCTAAGGGATTTGAGCATCATTGCCTGCTGTAAGGCCAAGCACTTCTCGCTGAAGTGGCCTGAAGTTGCAAAAACTGGGCCTGGGAGTTGATTATATATGTATGTGTATATATGTATGTATATATATATATGCCTGTAATCAACGTTTGGATATTGAAAGGCCGCCTGGAAGGTGCAGGAAAAGTTCCTGGGGTCTCGGCTTTGTCTGGATCTTAGGCGCTGCAATGCGTCACCTCGCTGAAAGGCTCCTGTCCTCCCTCCGCGTTTCTTACTTTCTAGATCTTCCAGTGCGGCGTAAGAATATGAATTAATACGATACGATGCAATATGTAACACCCTGAATCAACAAACCAACCTGTACTGCTTGCAGCGGGTGTAGCCAGGGCCTAGCAGGGCCACTGCAACACAGAGACAAATATATTTACAGTGTGTATATATATATGTGTGTTATATAGTATATATGTATATATATATAGTGTTATAATATATATATATATGTATCTAGTTCAAAACAGGATATCGAGCGACGGCGCTCCTTGTTTTGCTTGAGCCAAAAGTAACATCGGGCTCATGCTAACCCCTGGATCTACACACTGCACATAGAGGTTATATAAAGTACTAACATGTCTTCACTCCTCCTTCCTTGAAGAGTGGGTTTACTACACTCGCAAAGGAATCTAGTTCCCGGCTCTCAGATGTCGAGCTTGAGGTAATAGGTAGTGGAGCTTGGCCAGGGACCTTGCTCTATTTCAGCAAGTTGAGTTGGCCTTTACTCCTACTTGACAAGTAGAGGTAGCCGGATTTTTCCATCGTTTGCTTCATCTGGACTCCCGGTACGGGCTTCGTCAGCACATCTGACTTGTTCTTCTTTCCTGCTACGTGATGGACTGTCAGATGGCCTTCCGCCACTCGTTCTTGCAACCACAAATAACGAGTCTGGATGTGGCGAGCTTTCCCAAGCCCGACTCGGTTCACCGTCCCTTTTGCAGCATTGCTGTCACTTTCTATTACGACTCTGGTTTCTATTCCAAAGTCTGCCAGTAGGGACTGAAGTCCCAACCCTGTCGAACCTCCTTTGACAAGCGCATAATACTCTGATTCTCCTGTGGACAGAGCGATGGTGCTCTGAACGTTGGAACTATGTTTGAGCACGTGTCTCCCAAAGACAGCTAACATTCCTGTTGTCGAACGTCTTGTCACGGCATCTCCGCCATGATCTGCATCAACTTGGATAGTTAACTTCTCAGGCAACGTCTGCTTTGTAAACACTTGTCCAATGTCAGGGAATCGGATCAAGTACCTCACATTTTTTTTTTGAGATCCGTTAGGCTAGCCTCTGTAGGCTGAACCATTCGCCTCGCCAAGTTCTTGACTGCGTGGCCAATGTCAGGGCGGTCCTGCGAGAGGTAAGCTGCTCGCATCACCGCTGACCGGTATAGTGACTGCTGCTCTTTTGGTAATGCTGGGCTTCTCGCCTCTAGCATCTGCTGGTCTACTGATTTCTTGAGGTCTGGAGTCTCAGTGCCTTTGGCATGCTCCAGTCCTAGGCTCTGGATCAGGAGGTCAACGTGCCTCCTGTCTGGTTCTATCCATATTGCTGATTCACCGTTGTTTTGAGTTCCACAACGGATCAGACGGTTCAAGAAATGAACTTCTCGTGCATCTCCGGGCTCATCGCCCATCACTCCGAGACATTTCAGCTCATAGTTCTTCTTCAGAAGACTCTCCAGTTCGGCCAGTGCCGGCCGATCCCCGAGAGCTAGGAAATCGTCTCCATGGATCATGATTCTACAATCCAAGACTGGGTGGTAGAATACTGAAGCATTTGATCTACCACGCTGGTACCCTGCATCTATCAGGATCTGTGAGTAATGACTCTGCCATATACTCGGAGCATCTTGTGTGCCATACATGCTCTTTTCGAGCAATCCACACTTCTTGCCTCCCTCGGCTGCCGGCTCTTCACTTGGCAGCTCGATGTAAATCTTCCGCTTTGGAGTGCCATAAAAGTGGGCTCTTGAGATGTCCCACAATGCCATCTTCAATTTCCTACCATGGATTGACCTTTGCTTTGTTGCATAGAGCGAACACAGCAGCCGCATCGCTTCAAGCGGCGGTGTGCTGCTAAAAAGCAAATTGGCTGGCAGCTGCTCTTCAGGTTTCTTAGCTGCCTTAATCTCTCGGACTACCAAGCGACTCCGGAAGTTTGGATTGTCCGGATCGCCTTTGTTGGTATCTATCCATCGGACGCCAATGGGCTTTCTGCCCGTTTCAGTGAAACATTCTTCTATTGGTACAACCTTGTACACTCCCTGCTTGTGCAGGTAATCCATTTCCTTCTGCCTTGCTTTCTTGACTTCTTCGGTCGGCAAAATGCCACCGTTCACATCGTCCACAAACATCTCTTCAAACCGTGGATCGATCAGTGGAACTTCTGCCACTGGTCCGGCGTTTTGTGCCTCAACTGCACTAAGTTCTGATTTTGATTCCAGTTCGTCTCTCAAACACTTGAGTACTGCACGTACCAGCTTGGGCGGATACTGTGCAGCCTGTCTTGCTATTCCACCGATGAAGTGGATGTGTCTATGCCAAGGTGCACCTCCTGTCTCGTTAGTGCACTCTGTTTGCAACAGTTCGGCTAGTCCTGGATGATTGGTCATCCAACCCGTCTCTTTCCTGACATAGCCGTTTCCTTGCAAACCTCTGCGATCTGTGGCTTGCATTTCCCACTTACACATGGGACCGCGGACTGTGTAGACATCATCTCTTGATGCAATCCGCTCTACTCTCTCATCATTCCAGCTCGAAGCCGACCACGGCGCTTCGTGTAGAAAGTATCTACCAGCGTTAAGCTGTACCTCATAAGCGTCACGCGCCGTGTGGAGGTGATGCAATGCCTCCTTCATTCTCTTCTCTCGAACTTCTGGTGGCAACTTGTACCATGAGATGTATTGCAGTCTCGAAAACAAGTTGCATGGTGGCGAACCTGCGAGCAACAATGGTTCGTCTTTCTCCAACAAGTTGTGAAGCTCCTCAACATCTGCTGGCTTGTTGAGGTTCCAAAACTCTCCATCTGCCTTCTTCTCACTCAGGTCTATTGCAAAGCCTGGCCTTAATTTGAACTGTTCGGCCAGTGCGGTGAATCGCTTTGGTGAATACACCTCTGCGATATCCACAGCTGCCATCTCGCAGCTCAGACTAGAGATGTCTGCTACTTCCTGTGCTGATATCTCAACGCCGTTCTTCTTGTATGTTTCTTGCACCAACGTCTTGATGTTCTCGTATGCGACCTCCTTGAGTGCTGTTAAAACAGTACTTTTCAACTCGTGGGTCCCCAAGGATGAACTAGGAGCCGCGGTGTCAGCTACCGCTTGCTCCTCTGTTCTCGCTTGGAGGTTTTCCACAGTTTCTTCTGCAGGTCTCTTTTCTTTTGGTGCTGCCTCTGTCTTGGCTTTTGCCATTGGTGCTTGTCTGGCTATCTGCATTTCACCAGTTCTTTTCACGCTCTGTGGCTGTGTCTTTGGTTTCGCCTTAGGCGGTAGAGTCCTTGGTTCTTCCAAGGTCTGTCTCTTCAACACTGCTCTTTCTTGTTCACTCTCAGGAACTGGATCTGTACTGCCTCCAGCTCCTGAAGCTGCAGGTCTGCCTTCGGCATCGCCTGCAGTGATCTCAGGATCGTCGGTCGAAACGACCGCTGGTTTGCTTTTCTTCTCAGTGCTTGCTTCTTTCCGCTTCTTCTCATGTGCTTGAATCCTTTCTGCTCCTGTCTCATCCTTTTCCATTGCTTCCACAATTCGGTTTCTACAACCCTCTGTATGTGGAACTGTTGTCCTCCTATCTTCGAGGATACACCTGCAACCAGGACAGTTCTCGGTTGCTCCATACTTATGCACATCTTCACGTCTGATGTACATCCTCCTTTTCTGTGGCGGTGCCACTCTAGCCTCGACTGGTGGTGGAACCACCAGGCGGTCCTCATCAACCAGTCTCGGGACACTTGGCCTTGGGGCATTGAATTCCCAAGGAATGCCCTTCAGTTGATCCCACTGGCTGGGATCCCAACGATCTGCCTCTGGCATTCTCCTGAAGCCTACGCCTCTCTTGACTCCTTCCGAAGTCATCAGCAACAATGAACCTGTGCGTCCATGATGCCCTATGTACCTGCCATCCTTGAGGATTCTCACGCTCTCTCCAACCTCTTTGAAGTAGAGTCGTTCCCCAAAGGCTATGGCTGGTTTTCACCATTGCTTTCCACTCCGACGGGTCTCTGCAGTTCTCCCGTCTGTGCCTTTCTTGTACCTATTCAACAGGTCTGCTGCCTGTCTTGGCAGCCACGTCAAGACTGGATCACCGTCCGTCAAGACTTTTCCAATCTTTTCTTCCAAGGCTGATCTCAACACTCGGATCTGCCGCTTTACTTCTCGAATGGCATTCTCTACCATCCCATTCGCTTGGTGATCACCCGGCGGTGATTCTTCAGCCACCGCTTCAACTGCGGCCTCTCTGGCCGCCGCACTCTTCAGTGCAATGATGGAATGCTCTCCATCCGACTTCAACACCACCTTCCGATACCCTAAGGTTCGGAGGAAGTTCGCCGCAAACTTGACGGCATACTGAGTAGCACCCTTTGAGTCCACAAAGGTTGCTGCGACGCTTTGCGTCTTGTCATCCTTCATCACGAGGATGGGCCGCAGCCTTTCATCGTCTTCTTCGACTCCCCTCGACATGAAGGCATAGTCGAAAGACACCGTGGGCAACACATTCTTTGCCCTTTGCTCCTCACTCCTTGTCCGGTGCGGTTGACCAACCGCTCTCCCGGCGATGCAATGCCTGCACCAGTCTCTGTATTGCACGTGCCCCATGGACTCGTGCTCCTCGATCTCAGCCGGAGTTGGCTCCTCCGGTGCTCTTATCTGGACAGGCCTTTCGGCCTCAACAACTTCTTCTAATTCCTCTTCTGCCACCATAGGCTCCTCAGGCGGGTCGGCCCGACCCTGAGGTTCCCGTTCAGCAGCAGAGCTTGCATTCAAGTCCGCATGGACTTCAACTGCACTCATGCTGGATGTGGTTCTGTCCACCTTTCTTCGAAGGTAGAAATTGTACACGCCTCTCTCCTGATACACAGGCATCCAAGTCTTTGTCTCGGATACCGATGCCTTGGTGAGTATTCGCTGGATAGCCCTTCCGGCTTTCGATTCCAACGGCACTAGCTGGCCGCCATCCGCATCAAGCACAGCAATCCTTCCATGTCCCAGGCACTTGTGTGCTGAGATCAACGGCTTATGCACATCAGCAACAGCCCCTTGCACGCGGCACTTCATGCCGCTCTCTCCGAACCCAATAAAGGTTCCAGTGCCATCGCTCGGCACCAACTCTCCGGATGCTGTCTTGAAAACTACTTCACTGCCAGGTTTGACAGTGACCATGTCCTTTCCCAAACCTTGGGGATGGCTGTCTGAGCAGCCCCCGTGTCCAGGTTGAACCTCACCCATTCTTCCACCGCGGCCGAATCGGCCGCTGGTGGACTAACCTCTTTTGACCCTAAGTCAAACAATCCCACATCAGCTTCAGGCGCGGGTTCACGACCCGCTTCCTGATCTCCTTCATCTTCACCTCCATCAAGCCCTGAAACGTGTTTCTTGCCCTTTGAATTGCCCTTCTGATTGCCCTTGTTTGAGCCCCCTTTGCCTTTTCCATCTTTCTTCTTTGACCAACAGTCTGCCGCTTTGTGACCTCTTTTGTCACAATTGTAGCATTCGAAGTCTCGGTCTTTAGAACCTGAGCCTTTGCTATCTTTTCCTTTAGACTTACCCTTGTCCTTGCCTTTGCCTTTAGCCTTGCCCTTGCCTTTTCCAGCACCCTTTACCAAGCTAGCTACCCATTGGGTTACTGCGTCAACATCCATTGGTTGGGGTCCCGACGAACTCGCTGCTCCTGGTCTTGTGACTGTTCCTTTTGAACCTAAACTTGTTTCGACTACCAACTCAATTTCTTGTTTCATCAAATCATAGCTGGTCAGTCTATTTTTGTTAAGGATCAAATGTTTCTCCAAGTCACTCGGAACCAGTAATTCTAATGAAGCTGATTTGATATCATCTGACAACTGTTCCCGAACCCCGGATGCCGACTTGCGCGACTCATAGCGCCTGATGAGGTCTTCCAGCTGCTCTATAGCAGGCCTCACGGCGGCCCAGTTCTTGCACCGTTCTGGAGTCAGGATGGCTCTTAGGAGATTTCTCTTACGCCCGCTCGTGGCGGGGTCCCATCTCCTACACAGCCTCCTATAGGCTTCAAAACCATTGCCTGAACCCACAACCAAATCTTCGCTTTCCCCGGTACACAAATGACAAAGTACCCGGAATAACTGGTCACCCTTGTCTTCCAAGTTCTCAATGGGTCCGTCTGGGTCCCCATGAGTTGCTTCTAATTCCAGTATGGTTACAGGGTCTTCGGAATCCAAACACTCTTCAAGAACTTTCTCAAATTCGGTTCCAAAGATACCCGTGACCAAGTTGTTGATAGAACGAATCCATCGTCTGAAACTTTCCTCTTTATTGTCAAATGGGTCCGGTTTGCCTAACCCCTTGGTGTCTACCAGGATTTTCCTGTCTTTGTGTTCCTTCTTCATAGACTGGGCTAATTCTGCTACTGATGTCGCCAGTGCCTGAACACCTGCCTGACCTTCTCTTAATCTTTGATTTTCCTGCATCAATTCTTGTTGCTTAGCTTGGAGTTGCTGGATTACTTCTGCTAATTGCTGAACTTGCTGCTCCATCCCTGTGACCTACGGTGCACCCAACTCTCTTTTCCTCAAGACGGACGAAGCGTCCGCTGTGGCGGCTCACTACCAAGCCGCTCCTGTACACCGCTTAGGGCTTGGAAGCCTCGACCTTGGCTCTCTTAGCCTCAGTCTCGGCCTTCTCTGCAGCGCGCTTCCTAAGAAACTCAGCTACGCCCGGCTCAATCTTTTTGCCCCTTTCGTCACAAGAGCTGCAAGCTTCACTTGGGCCCTTTTCTTCTGTTCCCTCGTTCGGCAAGTTCCAAAGCTGCTTGATCAAGACTGAAGCTACTGTGCCCTTCGCTCCAGTTTCCCGCTTCAGCTGCCGAACTGCCAGATTACGCACCTGGTATGGGGATTCAAGGAAGTACGGACTGAGTGCGTTGTCCGCTGCCCACTTCTCTGCCAGGTCACGGATTCTCTTGTTCAACTTCAAGGCCCTTCCGTGAACTTTCAATCCTTCTTTTGCTGGCCCTCTGATTCGATTCCTGACTGGCTGTTTAGGCTTCGGCTTCGGCTTTGGTTTTGGTTTTGGTTTGGCCTTGGAACTCGCAGGCCTTGCGGATCGTGCCACGGACTTCAACCTTATTGAATGGGTTGACAATGACCTCAATCGGATCTGCCCCGGTCGAAACGACCGTTTGCTCAGAGCGAGAGTCTTACCTCCCTCTCTCTTGTAGGTCTTCCGACCCTCTCCGAAGTCCTCTACTTGGGCTTTGATATTTCCTGAGACTGTGGCACCCAGCTTCTTGGCAAGTCTGATCTGGCTTTTCAAGGCTCTATACTGGCGGCTCTGTTGCGACCTAAGTCTGAAGAACCCTTGTCCGTGTTCAGACCTCACACCTGGGGCTTGGCCTGACTGCTCCTCCTGCGGCAGGTTCTCAGGCCTCCTCCACGGTGCGCTCTCACTCGGCCCTCGGTCCGGAGCCTTCAGTCTTTCCACAAACGCGGACCTGTCTCGTCCTGCTGGACCGTCGCCCTCTTCGACCTGTGACTGTTGGTGGAGTCCCTTAACCTGATAAGTCTTTGCGCCTGACCTCAAGGTGACTCGGGATCCTATTTCGATTCTACCTGAACTGTACTCACTTCTTCTAGGCTTGGCTCTCTGGCTCTCTCGGGCTTTTCTGGGCTTTTCGGGGCTTTGTCTGGGTTCTCTGGGGCTTCTTCTCTCTGCGGTTCTTCTTCCGCTATTACTACCGGGGCGGCTGAACCAGCCGCTCCCGGTTCCGAGCTCGCGGCTGGACCAGCCGCTGAGCTCTCCTCCGAAGAGGACCTATACCTCCTGTGCCTGTGATCCCGCTTTCTCACCTCGTAGTCAGCGTCGGATTCACCAGGCTCACGCGCTACCATCAAAACAGGATATCGAGCGATGGCGCTCCTTGTTTTGCTTGAGCCAAAAGTAACATCGGGCTCATGCTAACCCCTGGATCTATACACTGCACATAGAGGTTATATAAAGTACTAACATGTCTTCAATAGTGTTATAATATATATATATATAGTGTTATAATATATATATGGTGTTATATAGTATGTATATATATATATAGTGTTATAATTTATATATATAGTGTTATAATATAGATATATAGTGCTATATAAAATATATATGTATAGTGTTATATATATAGTTATAATAGATATATATATATATCGTGTTATATATAATATATATGTATAGTGTTATATACAATATAAATATAGTGTTGTATGATATATATATATATCGTGTTATAATGTGTATAAATATAGTGTTATATAATATGTATATATATAGTGTGTTATAATATATATATACAGTGTTATAATATATATATAGTGTTGTATAATATGTGTATATATATATACGTATATATATATATATCGTGTTAATGTGTGTATATATATAGTGTTATAATATATATATATATATTGTGTTATAATATCCCTGTTGGAATTCGAACCAAACCTGGGGGTTCCATTCTATAGGGACTAAAACGCAAACCCAGGACTAAGGGGGGGGATTTTCCCTATAGAATAGAAAGCCAAGAAAACCAACAGCCCCCTGCCACTCCTATAAAATGAAAACCCAGCATCATACTGGCCACTGCTTCTAACAGATAATCCACTATAAAATGAAAACCTGAGTCCAAGTGATTAGGAAAAAGACCCCCTATAGAATAGAAAACTGGGTTTGCAATGCCTTAAGTTTGGTTTCACTTTTTGGATCTGGGCTGGCACCATTCCACAAAAGAATCTACTTGGTGACTATTTTATAGAGGGGGGTTGGATTTCCATTTTATAATCACTTGGACTCCGGTTTTCATTCTATAGTGGATTATTTGTTAGAAGCGGTGGGTATGAGGCTGGGTTTTCATTTTATAGGAGTGGAAGGGGAGGTGTCAGTGGGCAATAATATTGTAAATACTCTGCGATACTGTAAAGTATTGACACATACTGCAAACGAATAAGTAATCAACACTGTTAACAGGTCAGTTTTGTGCAGGGCGGCTCCTTTAAAATGGACATCCAACCACTCTTCTAAAAATGGTTCCCAAGTTTTTTTTGCTTGAAAGGTGCCAGCCCAAACGTGAACCACATTTTGGGCCTTGGAAATAGCGGTTTCTATTCTATAGGGGGCACCTAATCACTTGGACTCAGGTTTTCATTCTATAGTGGATTATTTGTTGGAAGCGGTGGGTATGAGGCTGGGTTTTCATTTTATAGGAGTGAAAGGGGGGGTGTCAGTGGGCAATAATATGCAATAATACTGTAAAATATTGAAACATATTGTAAACGAATAAGTGGTCAACACTGTTAACGAATCAGTTTTGTGCAGGGCTGCTCCTTTAAAATGGACATCCAACCACTCTTCTAAAAATGGTTCCCAAGGATTTTTGAAAGGTGCCAGCCCAAACGTGAACCACATTTTGGGCCTTGGAAATAGCGGTTTCTATTCTATAGGGGGCACCTAATCACTTGGACTCAGGTTTTCATTCTATAGTAGATTATTTGTTTGAAGCGGTGGGTATGAGGCTGGGTTTTCATTTTATAGGAGTGGAAGGGGGGGTGTCAGTGGGCAATAATATGCAATAATACTGTAAAATCCGCCCGCACCGAAGGTGCTGGGGCGTGATCTTCCGGATGGCACTCGTAAAAAGGTTACAGGTTTACCTGGGGGGGGGGCATTTTTCGTCCAAAACCTCCTGTTTTTGATAGGTCGTGACGCTCGCCTTCAAAAAACACTGTAAAAAACAGTACGGAAGACACCTGTTCGTGAACGCGCCCGTCCAAAATCGGCAAGCGAAAAGTGAAAAAAACCCGTGTTTTTCAACTTTTTGACCTCAATTTTTTGGTTTGCAACATCTTTTTTTGCGGTTCCGCAGGTGGCCTGGCCCGGAGGCGGATTTTTGAGTTTTTGGACCCGTTTTCGGACTGATTTTCGTCGTTTTGTGATAGCAGAAACACTGGTTTTTACAGTGTTTTTCTGTTTTCTGCATGCTTGACGGCTAGCTTCAAAACTTCCAAAAACCTCGTAAATTACGCTGTTTTATGTTACGGTGTGAATGAAAACATCGTAAATACCAGTGTTTTTTGACGTTGGTTAAAAAAACACTGTAAATTACAGTGTTTTTGGCCACCTGACCCTCGAAAACCATGGTATTTGCAGTGGTTTCTGCTTCTCACCGCGCAAAAACACTGTAAATAACAGCAATTTCGCCGTTTTTTCATGTTTTTCGTTATTTTTTGAACTGTGTTGGTCCGCTATACATGGCTATCAAATTCTTCGCGTTTTTTTTTCCGACAATCGGTACTTTCGGATGATTTTGGTCTCAATGGCCGACATCATTGGCAGTTACGAGCGGCTGCCCAACGATGCGGTGCGGGCGGTTGCCGTCGCGAAGCGACGTGAATATTGAAACATATTGTAAACGAATAAGTGGTCAACACTGTTAACGAATCAGCTTTGTGCAGGGCTGCTCCTTTAAAATGGAGATCCAACCACTCTTCTAAAAATGGTTCCCAAGGATTTTTGAAAGGTGCCAGCCCAAACGTGAACCACATTTTGGGCCTTGGAAATAGCGGTTTCTATTCTATAGGGGGCACCTAATCACTTGGACTCAGGTTTTCATTCTATAGTGGATTATTTGTTTGAAGCGGTGGGTATGAGGCTGGGTTTTCATTTTATAGGAGTGGAAGGGGGGGTGTCAGTGGGCAATAATATGCAATAATACTGTAAAATATTGAAACATATTGTATACGAATAAGTGGTCAACACTGTTAACGAATCAGCTTTGTGCAGGGCTGCTCCTTTAAAATGGAGATCCAACCACTCTTCTAAAAATGGTTCCCAAGGATTTTTGAAAGGTGCTAGCCCAAACGTGAACCACATTTTGGGCCTTGGAAATAGCGGGTTCTATTCTGTAGGGGGCATGTTTCCTAATCACTGGGACCCAGGTTTTCATTCTATAGTGGATTATTTGTTAGAAGCGGTGGCCAGTATGAGGCTAATCATACTGGCCACTGCTTGTAACAAAATCTAACAAACAATCCACTATAAAATGAAAACCTGAGTCCAAGTGATTAGGAAAAAGACCCCCTATAGAATAGAAAACTGGGTTTGCAATGCCTCAAGTTTGGTGTAACTTTTGGGTATGTAAACTGCATGGGCGCAATCCAGGTACCATTCCTATAGTAAACACTGGCCTACCAGCCTCATCTCTATAGAATCGTACCCCCCGGTGATCTATTTTATAGAGATTTTTCCAAGGAGGATGTTATAATATATATATAGTGTTGTATAATATATGTATATACAAAACTAACAGATTTAAACCCGGTTCTTTGAAAAACCAAACATTGTTGCTTTTGCAACAAAAACAACCACTGTGCATTCCCAATAGCTCTCCCAGAGAATACATAAATACATGGATTTAACCAAAACAAACATGAATACTAGATAAAAACAACAAAACAAACAGGTACAAAAGGCCTTTGCAAAGAGTGCAGCGTTGCGTATAGACTCTAGACTCTACATCTCTACAGGAGTTTCCCTCGACATATGCAATAGTTCTTTAAGAAATGTGCATTCTAAACAAGCACCAACACATGCAATATGTTCTCTATAAACCACGAAGGAAAAATGGATTTGCAAACAACACGTGTAAAATGACTTTGCATAAAGAACACCATTCCTCAATGTATGCAACAACCCTTTGAAAAAATGGAGGCATTGTTTGAAAGATAAGTAACATTTTAAACATGTGCATTTTAAATAGGCACCAATTCATGCAATATGTTCTCTACAAGTAATGAAGGACAATTAAATTTGCAAACAATACGTGTCAATTGACTTTGCACAAAAAAAACACTATTCCTCAATGTATGCAACAACCCGTTGCAAAAATTGTTGCATTCTTTGAAAGATGTGTAGCATTACTTCCCAATTTCAGGGAACACCCTCCCATATATGTACTGAATCATTTCAGAAATCATAGCATTCCTGAAGAAAGATGGAGTATGCTGGTTTGCAAGATTGAATGTGTTTGTTTCTTAATTGCTACAGCATGGTTTGAAAAGAGTACAATCTCACTGTCAAAGGGCCCTCTAAACCCTGCAAAACCTTTGTCAATAAAGTGGCACATTCATTGAAACATGTGGTTTACATTTGAAAGTGCAGATTCTTGTTTCCAAAGTGTGAGCATTCCTGTAAGAAAGTGTGGTAAGAGCCTACTGTTGATTCCATTGATGATGCAAACGCTCTTTTAAAAGATGTTTTTGGTGTTAAAGCAAGTGCAGCACTAACTTTTACAATATGTCCTTTCAAAGAGTACAGCTATTCTATGGAAAGGTTGTTTTGTTTTGAAAAGGGTGCTATGTGACCTTCAAAAGGCCTTCAAAGTGTGCAATATCTTTGTAAACAACGTAGAGTATTGCTTGAAACAATGCAAAACAAAGTGGTTGCTGTAAACAAGTGCTACATGCCTGTGCAAAGAGTGCAGTAGCATAATTATCTGCAATATCTCTGTCAAACTAGTGCAGCATTTGCTTGAAAAGATTGCCATATTACTGCAAACTGTGCAAAATCTGTGTCAATCAAGGAAAGCCTTCCTTTGAAGATGCACATGTGTATACATATGTGTATATATATAATCTTAACAAGTGAAGAGTTCTGGGCAAATCTGTGTAGCATCCCTCCAAGAAAGTGTCACACGAGCCTACAGCAGATTCAATCGATGATGCAACAGTGCTTGAGAAGATGGTGATATTACTTCAGGAAAGTGTACCGCCAATTTATGCAACATGTGTTCAAAAAGTACAGCAATTCTGCAACAAAAGTGTTTTTGAGTGCGCAACATTACTCTCAAGTCGTCTTTCAGCATGTGCAAAAAACTTCTGTGAATACAGCAGACCATTCCTTTGAAAAATGCATTTTTTTGTCGAAGAAAATTATGCCGTATATACAGTGGACCTATGAAAACCAACGGTATTACAAGCAAGTGTTACATTGCCATATTTTTCAGGATTAATCTGGATTAATCTGATTAATCCAACACCACAAAAACAACAAAAAAAACTAGTCCATTTTTGTTGTTGTTTGTTTCATTTTTTGTCTTTTTGTTGGTTTTGTAACCATCGATGCTGACAAGAGGATTCTTGAGACAATGGAAGCAGTCAAAAGCCCAAATTGTAGGCAATTCACAAGCTTTAACACCCAAAAATACATACCTAAAGCCCAAAATGTTGCTTTTTAGCACTCACAATACCCTTTTCGGATAACATCTGATAACTATATGTATGTATGTATATATATATAGTCGCTATGATATGTTGAATCTTTGAGGCCTAAAGAGGACGGAAACCAAGCTGCCACAAGCTGGTGCAAGCTCCCTGGGCCCCGCATCCTCTTTCAACTTGGCGAACCACACAAGTGTGTGCACAGGGTCACCAGACTGAAAGGACCTCGGCACGAAGACAAGGCCGAGATATGTCAGAGAAAAGGCAGAGAGTTGCAGAATGCAAGGCGAAAGGCTTGGCATGGCAACTTGGAACATTGATACCTCAAGCATCCTCAAGCAATATGAGCAATGAGCAATGAGCAATATGCCGGGCCCCAAACATGGAAAGCTGTCTTTGCAGCTCTCCAATCCCGCCCTGTAGCAGCACTGGAGTACGAATTCGGGTCGAGCAATAAAAACATCACAGGAATGTGTCGGGGCACGAGGACTATTTCGAGGCGACAAGATTCACACACTGTTCTGCGGTCGTGTTTGTGAAGGAACCAATCAACTCATCGCGCGAACAATATTGCCTTCTGAGCCTTCTGGGATTTCTGAATCTTCCAACATTTGCATGTTTGCACAGTGTTCCAAGTTTGTTGGCACACCTGTCAGCAGTCATTGTCAGCACATGTCAGCACCTGTTCTGTTGTGAATTGACTGGGATGAGTCGGAGTGTGTGCCATGGGTAGGGAATGAATTGAATGGTGCTATGATTTTTTGGGTGTGGATGGTATGGGGTGGGCTGGATTTTCATATGTACGCAACTCTTCCGAGGCTACACAGTTCGGTTCCGCCTCGGCTTGTGGGAAAAGGGTTGACATGTCAACATTCTCTGCATCCTGCGCTTCCTGCAACCATCTTCCTTCCTCCTCGAAGCGACTCTCGAAAGACTCTAGACTCCAGACCAAAGCCACTGTCGAAACATGTCAAAACATGTCAAAACATGTCAAAACATGTCAAATCCTCTGCATGAATCACTGGTTCTTCAATAATGTACTGAAATATGTTCTGTCTACGTTGCTATACTAGTGTTGCTTCCTTGGGCGTCCTGTTTTACTGCTGTGTGCGCCTTCTGCAAAGCCATTCGCATGTCCTGCAAACCATCAAACCGGACATGACAGCATTTACTGCCAAAGTTTCTGAGACGTTCTCAGATTCAAACGTGGCTATCACATGTCATAAGATTCCATACGCACTGTAGAGATCTGCAGATGGGAATGACTGCCAACACTCGCAAAGGAATTTGAAGGCCATCTTGGTCCAAGGTCTTCTATACTACGAAAATGGCTGTCGCCGAATTTCTCGAAGCTATCGAAGCTATCAAGTATGCAGATTAGAAGGATATTAGCTTCGAAATTGATATTGGTTCAATTGGTGGACAATCCCTTTGAAAAATTCGCAACTCCCCATCCTTTTTCTAAACATATGTACCCATCAATGACTGAAAGACAGAGATCAGCGCATGTAAGCAGCCAGGACCGAGCCAACCCAGTTTGTTATGGTGCATGTTCTGGACATGATAACACTCTGTCCTGCTGACACTCTGCCAAAGCTCGCGCCAGCTCAAGCCTGCATTGATAATGCTAGCAACAAGAGTGAGGAATCTACTAGTTTTATCAGATTAGTTTCAACCACCTTCTCAAAAGCTTGCCAGAAATTGCTACAGGGTTGCTTCCTTCTTTTTCTCACACACACAGGTGAGACGGCAACAAGGTCCAGAAACATGTGTGTGTGTGTGACAGTGACTCCACTGCCAAAATCTGTCAACTTGAGTCTGTCTCACAGCAACATCAGCCTTCTCTCTTGAATTTGGGTCACCATAGATTTCAACGAATCCTCTTGGGCACAAAGAGCTGCACGAAGTTCTTCCACCTTGGAAGGGACAGCAGATTCAAAAAGGTTGCCATGAAGCAAAGCCCAGGATAACTTGAGCGAAAAGGCTCAGAAGTGGGACTAGGCACTCCACATTTTTGTCAGTTGCGCTAACTGCCTCCAATTCAGTTTGTGTCAGTCTTGACCCAAGGTGTCACAATGCGACAGCAGCAAGAACGCAAAAAGTGAACCAAAACTGGCTCAACTATAAAATTCGTCACAACTCTTGGCAGGGAGGCAGCCTCCAAAACGCATTGGACTTCGTGACCGCGGTGCTTGCCATGCAAGCAACACTCGGCGCAGATGCACTCCGATCTCAGCATCAAGCACAGCCCAGCACAACGAAGTCAAGTAACCACGGGCTCGTTTTGTACAATTTGCAGGACTGAGATCCGAGGAGCAGCACTGGCATTCAATACAGAAGTAATTCAGAGGCTCCTTCACAGCGGCAAACCAATTGGGACCCCAATGGAATGCAACATATTATGGTTTCTGGATCAGGCGAAAAGTTCCTTGGCTAAGTAGACATAGGAACTGGTTTAGACTATCCGGGGGAGCACTTCGTGCAGCACTCATCGGTGCGATACTTTTTCTATGAGACAGCTTGTGGCAGGGTTGCCTGGGCGCAGATTGCGCCAGCTTGAATACTCAGTAGCAGTCCGCAGCCCTTTTCAGTGCTTCCAATTAACCCAGCTTCGCAACCCAACAGCAGGTTCCAGGGTTTGAGGGTTCCAGGGTGCCGTGCCCTGGGGCCCGGCAAGAGAACTGAGCACCAGCCCCAGACCCGGAGATTGAAACCCAACAGTGACTGCTGCATTACATACTACGTAATACTTTTTCTGTCTAAATATTATCTTAGTGCTTGGCACCCCAGTGCTCAGTTTGAGGAACATTCTAGCCATCCAAAGTACTCCCTCCGCGGCACTTCGCAGCACTTCATGGTACTTCCTCCTACTTTGTTCCGGTGTGCTGTGCGCTTCGCTTTGGGGTACTTTGCAGATCTTTGCAGAACATGTGTACTACTAGTAGTTGAAAATATGTTGAAATGGAACACCTTTGTCTAGGATAGTTACACGGAAATTTGTCATGTACGAGATCCTTTGTTGGATGGGGACCTTGGTGTGGTTCCGTTTGGAGGGTTGTCTTGGCTGTGGTTGTTGGTTTTTGCATGGCCCACGCCTGTCTTTGTCAATTAAACATGGAAAGCTGGGGCACCCCCTGGTTCGAAGTGTAGAATTGGGGCTGACGGCATCTACACATCATCCAGGGTAGACATGCGTGTCGTTGAACCATGGAAACATGGAACGATTCGGAAGAATTCTCGACAACTTTGTGCAAAGTCGAGTCGTGACCGTCTACCGCAGACCAGCAGATTTTTTGAAATGCAAACAAGATCAAACAAGGTTGCCGCTTTGCTTCAAGAAAATTGGGAAGGGGGAAGGTCCGCATCAGCATGATGTATGTTCATCCAAGGCTGAAGACCGATTTGTCAACTGGTATGTTTTTGGCCTGTTCCACTCTTCAATCCTATGCTGGAGAAATGACACAAAAAGCATACAGAAAGACACAATGCTGTCAGCCATGGGCACCTCTACTTTGAGACAACCGTATGTAATGTAATGCAATGTAATGCAATGTAATGCAATGTAATGCAATGTAATGCAATGTAATGCAATGTAATGCAATGTAATGCAATGTACTGTAATGTAATGTGATGTTATGTTGTGTTGTGTTATGTTATCTTATGTTATGTGTGTCTGTCTGTGTGTCTGTCTGTGTGTCTGTGTGTGTGTGTCTGTCTGTCTGTCTGTCTTTCTGCCTGCTTGCTTGCTTGCTGGCTTGCTTGCTTGCTTGCGTGCGTGCTTGCTTGCGTGCATGCATTGTAGGTATGTATAATATAATATATATATATATATACTTGTATGGAAAGAAGCTCTCTGTACAGCCCTGGCTGCATTGTAAATCTCGGCGTTGCCATTTCCCTCCATGCCACAAATTAAATTGTTTCCACATTGGATTCAATAGAGATCACTAGTCACTAGCGTCTATATGGAGAGTGGAGGATCGTGGTCCGCGTGATGAACCTCAGATAGGTAACCCTAGCCTGAGAGGTTTCAGGAAGAACGGCTCTTTCGACTGTTTTCACTTATAGCACTCCACTTTACTGGAAGTGAGTGACGTGACTGTTCTGGGAAAAACTCAATCTTGTGTCGACAGATCTATATAATTACCTCAAAAAGGTGGCCGGCCGTAACAGCATACACCTGGGGATCAAATATCAGTTTTCATGAATCTTAAAAATGCACTAATATATATATATATATACAGGTAGAAGTGAAAGTCATCCCTCACTGTCCCTTTTGGGTTTTCCCCATTGTCAACGCTGTTTCCAAGAAGTCATCCCTAAGTCATCCCTTGGATGGTTTCCCCCATGTGAACGCTAGATTTACTGAATGATTTTTTATCACCTACGATCTTGAAATTGTAGAAATCATTGCATTCTGCTGGTGGGCCGCTATTCTTTTGAATGCCAAAAGATATAGTAGAAAAATCACAATATCCAACGCAAAAGGCCTCCAAATAGATTACATGTGGATTGACTGGATGTAACTTGGTGTATTCTTGTATCTAAAAAGAATGCACATATATCTCATGTCCCTCAGGTCATGGAGCCTCAGGATGGTATGGGCAGGCATGAAAAGTTCGGTTCAATGGCCGCAACTTCTGGCCTGGCAGGGCGAAGAGATTGACAGGTTGAGACTGTGAGGAAACAATATATAATTCAAAAGAATTGGAGAAGGAACACAGCGAGCGAAAGCCTAACGCACACACCAAACAAAGTACCAGCACATTTGCAGTTTCCAAACTACTAGAATAATTACCCCAGCCAAACAAGGGGGAACGCGCCAGCGAAGAAGAGTCTTGACCCTTCAACGACAAGGCAAACAACAACAACAACAACAACAACAGGAACCACAACTGGGCCCCTTGGGCATCGCTGGTGTGTGAAGCCCTACAATAAAATATGAAATTTCTACAGTGTGTATGTGTATATATGATATATGTATACGCGTCGCTGACAAATTTACTTGCTTGTCAAATACGCCGCACTCAAACAGGGCCGTCCCTATCGGTTGGGACTATTTGTGTATTCATTAAATTGTAAAACCAAGGGTATTGGTATAGGGTCGCCCCCTATCAATTCTGAAGGTTTTGCACACACACACACACCCGCAAGGCCAAGGCGAAGCAATACCAAAGTGGTTATACAGAAGTTTTGTCGCTCACATACGCATAAACATTTAGCTCGCAAGGGGATGCCACTGAATTGTAACACTGGACAGGAAACAATAGCCTGATGTGGAAGGGCAGAGTCTCTTTGGTTCAAGCTGCTGGACATTGTGCCGGGCCATCCTTCCCAATCTTGGCTCGACAGAAGCATCGGAATGAGCCAATGGGTGCATCATTTGAGCCAGCGACAGCTTCCACTGAGCCAAAGGCCGATGGACCGTCGAGGCACAATCTCAGTCGACATTAGGTCAAGCATGGTGACGGAACCAAGTTCCAAATGAACGTGATTGCAAGATATTGCAGAACATTGCAGGCTTATGCACAAGTTTCTCAGTCAAAACACTGCAACTGCATGGCCGCCACCAGGTTCTTCGTAATTGCACTTTCCACGAGAAATCAACACATTCGACACACCGATCAACACACCCCGTCGCCCAAGTTGTGGCCCAAACTGCTGCAAAAGACTTCTTCGCATTGATTGCAAAAGAGACTAGCGACCTTGTCCTGGCAGTTTTGAATGTGGAATAAAATGACAACTATGCAACGTCCTGACATTTCACCCCGCCAGTTCTGAGAGGTTGTGCCGGGGTCGGGGGGCAGCCCCTTCTGACATCTTGTGATCCTAAGACGACCACAGACGTCTTTTGATGTCAAGAGAGCAGCCAGCCTCACACTGGCCACACTTTTGCCCCGAAGTCGCCTCAGCTCAGAAAGCCCCAAGTCATGCGCGCTGCAACCGGAAAACTGAAAGTCATAGAAACTATGGCGAGTCTCAAATACATTGAAACTGTTACAGTGAAATTGTTACAGCAACAACTTGACCTTCGGAGAAAGTGTTCGGAGGTTGTATAAGCCTGCAACTGCTACTGGTTTCCCTTCCCACTTGCTGTCCGCAGCTATGGTTGAACCTCAGTACAGCACTCACGTCACTCACTGGGGACTCCACAAAGCTGTCCCAGATGGTCCTCGCCATCAGTTCTTCCTCCGTGCCTATGCCAATTCTGCATTATCAAAGCCTGCAATAATTGACGCTGTATTGTACTTAGTTTCCTGGCATTAAAACAAGTGGAATTAAAGAGATGCCGCCTCACGCGGTGAACTTAGTGACTGGCTCCAACAAAATACTTCAGGCCTGTGGATCTGCGGACGGTCTTTGATTTCCAAATTTGCAAGAGTGTGCAACCCAAAGTGACCAAATCACCCTAGCATCGTTGGAAAACTCTTGCAGAGCTTGATCATGTGAAGGCCTTTTGACAGAATCTACAGCATCCTTGCCAGACTTGCCAGATGTGTGCAGCTTCTCCTTGGTGCTGTCGGTGCTGTCTTGCCACAGTCACAAGCGCAGCTGGGCTCTTGTTATACACAAGAGTCCTGAATGTTTTCTTTGGAGACTGGCACGCTTCGAGCGTTGTGAAATGAAAATTAGAATCCATAGTCCAACCCTTCAGCTCAATCAAACATTAACAGCCTTTGAATGTTCAAATTGTTAAGCTACCAGCTGACAGCGGAGTTTTTTGCCTGGGCCTCACAGCTAGACTCTACAGCACCTTTGTTTGTGGTTCCTGCGACCTTCCGTCCTGCTTTTGCAATGTCTTCTATGAAGCTGAGGATGAAACCCTTCAGACACAGTCGTAAGCACCGCAAAAGATCCATCATCCGATGCATCTGATTGGCAGTTTGATTTGATCTGGACTGGGCACTGCTTGAAAATGTTCAAAATCAGTTTTTGTATCCACATTTGCGTCATCCTAGGCCCTTGCGAGAAACTGTTCCAGCTGCTGGACTATCCAAGCAAGCGCTCACAGCTGCCACATGTGTAGACCTCATCTTGCTTGAATTTGATACAAGCGTGCGTGCGCTCACTATATACATGTTCCAAGGCCTTTTGATGTGTGGATTTGATCCATTAGCAGCCAAAGCACCCATCGCTGCCACATGGAAGCCTGTGGGAAAATTCTGGGAAAACCAAGGCGTTCTCTGACACAATCTCCATAAACATCAACTAGACGACAGTATGGCCTGAAAG
>CAMXCT020003680.1:295000-340000 GCA_947184155.2 Cladocopium goreaui | reverse complement strand
GCGGAGGTGGCAGACGCAGCACAAAAAGCAAGACCCAAACTTAGTGACAGAGTGATGCGGGGACGCATTTTTGACACGTGATCAAACAAGTCGGCATGTCACAAAGTGCCATGTCTGTGTGTGTGTGACGCAAAACAATATTTCACGTCTACCAAAACGTCCAAAAAATGACAGCTCTTGCAGCATGTCTATCATCCCAAGAACACAAGAAAGTCTAGACGCAACCCCGCTACGCAGCCACGCCACTGGCGAAAGCGTAAGACATGCTCCAAAAGACGCCAAAGCTACTGCACCTGCCACGAAAAGCGACATTCCACGCATGACTTAACTTCAGCAAAGACTGCACCTGCCACGGAAAATGACACTCTCACGCGGCCATAGCATTTATGCACGGTGCCGCTACTTGACGCAGCAGTTCCAATGCGAATCGCAAAAACATGCGCAACACGCCCATGAAAAACTGACAAAGTGCTTGAAAGCCATGTTGCGAAACCCTTAAGAAGTATTGTGCCTGTCAGACAGAGCGACTTTCCACACTTCATCGAACACGCCGGAATGCCACGAAGTGTTTTGCCTGCCGTACAAAACCGACACTTCAAGCCTGTCAAGACATCCCCAAAAAATAGCGACAGCTTTTGGAGCTGTTGCTATAGGCGCCATATCACCTTCATTGCGGACGGTTGCTGGCGGTTGTGGACGAGTGCGGACAGTTGCCACCGGCTGGCAGCGGTTGCCATCAGTTCCAACGGGTGCCAACGGCAAAGCAACGTCGAGCCAACACCAGAACCTTTCGCTACGCACTGAAGAAAAGCCCCTCAGCACTGCCCTCATGTGCTTCCAACCTTGTTGTACTTGGCGATAGAAGGTTCTCAAGGTATGACGCTGCAGGATAGTCCACCTGACAAAATGCCTTTTGTTTCATTCCATGCATGACACCATGATTTGGAAACTCAAGAGCTCGATTTGGAGACTCTGCACAAAGCAAAAACGAAGCTATGGGAGGTGGAAACTGAACGTTTCGATCTCTCAACCAATTGCCTTCGTGCTGCGGCGTAGAAAACATAGCCTCTAAACTCTGTCGGATAGTTTGCTGACGCCATAAGCCGTTGTAATGCTGGAAGTGATTCCCTATCCCTGCCAAGCTTTAAGCCGAGGGACGGAGCGTGGAGGAAATCAACATAGTGATGGCCGGCTACAGCGCCGAAAGTTCAAATCAAGAAGAACAGCAAGACATTGTTGAGCTTCTAAGGAAGGACACTAAATAGACGATAGCGCAAGGTAGACACACAGGCAGAAAACTAAATATGAATACCAGACCGAATGTATCAGAAGGTAGCTCGGGGGGGAAGATATACATAGACGAAATATTCAGCATATCGTCCTGCATTGTTTGGCGGGCTACATGCGGGCGCACATAGAGCACAAAAAAAGGCAGACCTTGTTGCAGGATGGGGGCAGCTGTTCACAAGGATTGTAAAGTATTGTAAATGGAAAAGGTAGCCAAGTCTTGGCTAAAATGTTACATCGCAAATGCTTTAGATCGCAAATTTTGGATCGCTGGCATCGTTGAGTCGCACTGCTCAGCCTCTACCTATAGTCTTGCATGTGACTGGATTTTAGCACTTGGATGCACTTGGTGTCAGAACCATTCGGGTTCTGACTTGCGTCGTCTCTGAAGCGCACGGTGTCTAAATTGTGCCCTATCGTTCAATCAAGTTTATGAATCGTATAGGTTCTGTATCATTCCACATAGAGCCTCCGCATTGGCTTGCTAATCGTAGCTTTCATTTTCTGAAAGTGTATCTTTCGATGCACATCTGGTTTCTGAAGAGGGCAACGCCCCTGTCAGACATATTTTGACCACAAATGAGGGAGCTGAGAAAATCTTAGCCAAAGCCTAAAGCTTCCCCTATTCTAAGATCCGTGTTGTGCTTTCCAGCCCATCTATGCTTTGCAATTTCTTTCAGTCCTGCACTTGCAACTTGCGGCCTGCCTCAGTCACTGCGTGGCAAACCTCCAAGCCAACACGTCTCAATGACTCCATGCTATTGGATGTCACAGCATCTGCTAGTGCTTCGTGCCTATAAAGCTTCTAGGCTGAAGAGCATTGCTTGGCTCCAATGAAATGCCAAATACATCCAAATACAATACTGATACTGCAACTGGTAAATTGACGCACCGAACTTGAATTCACCGATGTTCACAAAACATCCACTCCACATACTCACTTACACAGATTCACTCGCAGGACTGCACGGGATGAACAGGAAAGCAAATATGGCTTGAATGGGGCCTTACAGGCAACCACATGCTGTCGCCGTGCCGCGCTGGGTGGACCTGGACGAAATTTCAAGCTTCAAGCTTCAAATCGCAGCTGCACACCGTGAATCGTACTGACTTCCGCAGCTGACACAAAGCAGGGAATGATCAGAATCAGAATCTACTGGAAGGTCGACCTGCCACTCAAGCCGCTGCCTTTCTCCAGCAGTTGCGCAGCACAGTGTAAACAAAGATTGTGTTCGCAAACCTGGGGAAGAGCGGTTGCTGATATGCACACGCCTGAATCGTTACAAAAGTGGGAAATCTTGCATAGCCAAGCTTAGGCTCAACAAGCTGTAGCTGGAACAAGCCGTTCACTAGGCCCAAAACCAACAGTAAAGATGCATTTTCCAGCGATAGTCCACACCTTGCGACGCACATGTCACCAGTGCTTTATATACAAGGAATGTTCCTCTACAAGGTTTAGATTTCTCAAAAGCAATGGATTTCAATGCTCCTCTGAGGCCCTCTTTGCTACAACTTTGTGATGCCCAAGCGATTCCTAGTGGAGCCACACAACTCCCGGGCACCAGGCCTGGCGCAACGCTGCCGAACAGGGCTCTGACCTGGAATCAAGCACAAATATGTTCACATGCTGAAGGGCTATACTATACAACATCCTCAAACCATGTCCAAGATTGTCCGGACATGCTCAAAATCTTCAAACATGTTCAAGCCACTGTTGCCACATGTTGCCGCAAAAGGCCACAAAAATCATGCGTCGGGAAAACTTGGAGAGCGGCTCGGCGAACTTGCTATGGACATTGTGGATTATGTCAAGAGCGCAGCCAAGCCAGCCAAAGGCACCTGCATAACAAAGTGACTTGAAGAAATGCCGCGTTACAAATCCACAACTCTGGGCACCGCTTCGCGAAGCAATTTCAAAGACAAACTGCCCAATGCTAAAGGCCTGCGGGTTTTTCACTGGTCCCATTGGGTGATTGCCTTTGTTCCTTTTATGTTCTTGTCATGCTCAAACTGTTCGGTTCACGGCTCATATTTCGCCATGAGTCAAAGTGACATTCTGATGATGTCGATGTTGCAATCAAACCAACGCAATTCCATCTGTGGTCGATGTCTGAAGATTTACCCTTTTTCTTTTTCAAAATGCGAGTCAACTAGTCATCATCACCAAATTTTGGTCAAGTGGCCGCAACAAAGTGACGGCATTCAAATTTCCCAGGTTTTCTCGCAACTTCAAGAGGACGTGACGTTACACTTCAAGAAGATGCTACACAACATAGAAGCAACTTCAAGAAGAGGTTACAACGTAGAAGCAACTTCAAGAAGAGGTTGCAACATAGAAGCAACTTCAAGAGGACGTTACACTTCAAGAAGGTGTTACAACGTAGAAGCAACTTCAAAAAGACGGTACAAGAAGAGGACGTTACAAAGCATGACGTAGGTGTAGCAACTGGAGAGAGACATGCGCAACATGACGTAGATACGAGCGTAAGATGATGCGTCTGTGGGGATGAAAGAGAAGGACGTTATTAGCCCAACCCAACCCCATCAGAAACCAAAAAATGGTAAAAACTACATATTTTACCACGGCGAATTGTGAGCTGTGGTCCGATTGTTCACGGAAGACCTGCTCACAGGCTGCAGTGTTTTTCCTCTTGCCCCGAACAAGAGCGATGCTGACGACCCGTTTCAATCTGCATAACAACATCTGCGTGGGTGCGCTCATTCAACACCTCCACAAATGTACAGCCTATAGCGTTCATTCGGAGGTCCAGGGGTCCCTCGGCAAAACAGAAATCCATCCTTGCAAACATTGGGAAATTGCCTCTAATCCTTGGCATGGTGATTCTTGTCTTTTTGTTCCACCTAATTTGCATTAATTACATGCAATTTATTTACTGCTTACCTGCTGCCTGCAGGAGACTTGTTGGAAGTCCACCTCTTGTTCTTGAGAAGAATCTGAACGCATCGTTGCGCAGCGTGTTCGTGAGCACAAACCTGCCCTGTGCATTCTTACACAATCGATATGGTACTTTTGACACCTCGGCACAAAGCACCTCTGCCTCTGCATCGTTGAAGTTTAAGTCGAAAAGTTTGCCAACTCATTGGGGAATTATCTTGATCGAAGCTCGCAAGCAGAAACGCATACACCAGCAGGTTGGGCAATGAGAGAAATATGTCGAAAACAACAGCTCTGGCTACTGGTAATTTCGGATACTGATAAGTAGGTTGGGCAGACTAAAACCACAGAAGTTCGACACATTCAGAAACGAGAGGAGTGATGGAATCATAAAGTCTAAAGTTGGCACTCACTCTTGTTCAGTGTGACACAAGAAGCATGATAATTATCTAAGATTCCACCAACAAAACATTTGGGCATCTCAATTCTGCTTCACACCTCTGGCACGTTGGTTTCTGAGAAGACACTCGGGAACGCACTGGGTCAAACATTAATACCTCCAAATGTCTTCATGCTTTAGATCGATCTCGTTTCGAGGATTGGTGAACCCTGAAGATTGGTTAGAAGCTTTAGAATCATTACAGATAAATGCCACTTGAACCGGCTATCACTTCATTTACAGCACAGCCTTGCCTGGAGTACCAGGGCTACGCCCATGTTGCAGCACTTGACCAGAGAATCAGAGAAAGAGACGAATAGTTGACAAGACTTGAAAAGATAGAAACACGACAAAGAAGGGAAAAACAGGAAAAGAAGAACTAGAATCCTCTGTCACCCCCCTGAGGTCCTACATGGTCCTTCAGCTTTTGCTTATTGGGATAAGTTGGTGTGCCAATCCGTTCCTCATTCCTTAGCGCTTCGCCTGTTTGCTACCGGCTTGACTTCCAGTTGGTAGCACTCTGTCCCCCTCTCCATAAAAACAGGAAGTCTCCTTCACAGAAATTATTACGTTCTTCAAATTAGCAAACTTATGAACCATAAGATGAACAAGTCCTTTGTGGTGCAACCGTTCATCCTTCCATTGATTTGCACCCAACGTCGGTCATGGAAATAGTTGAGCTTGAAAGATTCCCCGCCAGCCTTTCGGTGCTGACTGATCTTCGTATTGGCAGCTTCCACATACGGTTCATGATCGCGCAAGGAAAAACTGCCATCACAGACTTCATCTTGAATCTCGTCTAACTGGAAAAATATGCGTGTGTGTGTGTGTGTGATACCTGCAAATTCCTGGAGATAGATGTAGTAATGCGTTCCGCACTCAGGCGCCCAATTTGAGTGAACATCTGCAGTGAACCGCTCAACTTCCATCGGGCAATGCAAACATTCAGCTCCGAAAGTTGAAAAGGATCTAGAACAGCTTGTCATTAATCCAGTTTGTCCCGCACTCATTTGTCATCACATCAACGCAGTCACTGGTCAAAACTAGTTAGACTCTCTTCCCTCTACAAATTCTCCCGTTCCAGATGCGCCAGCGATTGCACATGATTTTTCGATGAGTCGGATACGCATTGGCCAAGCCCGAGGCTCCTATTGTACAGGCACAACTCGTGCAACTCATGCATACCCAACTGCAGATTTGGCCTCAGGGCAGTGGTTTGGAAAATGCCCTGGGACTTGGGCATTTCAGCATCGTTGAGTTTTGGTCCGTGCAAGGCGCTTGCAAAAAAACACCGTAAATACCCAGAAAAATGTCATTTTTCGGCTGTGTGGCTGATGTTTTTGATTGTACGTTTAACTATATGTTTTTCACCGTTTTTTCTTTCTTTTGAGCAAGCTGCACTTAGGCTATGTTGGCCCTATCTCAAGCTCATGTTGCAAAATTCGAGCCATGTTGGGTTGATTTTACGTACTGCTACGCCCTCCTGAGCCCATGTTGGGCCGATGTAGAGCCGTCATGTGTGGACACTGCCTTTGTGGCCTGTCGCCGTTTTATCATGCTGTTGTTGGATGTGGGTTTGTTGTTTGTTGGTTAAGGATGATGTCGCTTCCGCGTGTCAACTATGTCTTGGTGGTGTATTGGTGGTGTGCCAGTGGTGATTTGGTGGTGTCTTGGTGGAGTGTCGGTGATGTATTGGTGCAAACCCCGCGGTGTATCAGTCTCTATTGCGCAGGTGCGTAATGTTGTGTTTGCGAGGTAATTTGCTGGTGTTGCGGTGGCATTTGAACGGTACTTTTGGTGGTGTATCGGTGGTCTCTTGCTAGTGGGTGTCTTGGTGGTGTTGGCATGGCATGTGAGGTCTCATATGGGTCGATATTTCAATGGTGTGTTACATCTGCGTGCGCAGACACAATACACAATATCAAACAATCTTGCACACTTGTGGCCCATGACATCTCCAGCGCTTTTCCTGTCCTTACCGGCGGAGCCTACATAAGGAAAAGGCAGCTTGCGTCGCGTGTGATAAAGTAAACAAGTGCAAATCTCATCCGAAACAAAACATGAAAGACAGCCAAAGCGACTTTGCATTTTCCAGGGAAATTGTACTTTTCGTGTGATGGTTGAAGATTTTCTGCAATTTCTTCTGCATCCTCTTGGCAGCCGACATGCCGAAGTGCAATTTACATCTAGAATCCAGAATCTATATAGGGATATATAGGGCATGTTCCCTCTCTTTCTTGGCACTGCTTCACTGGTTTCACAGTGATGTTTGGGTAATGTATGGTCATGTTTTGCTGGTGTCTTTTGGATCTAGATTCCTTCTCTAGTTCGAGAAACTCGTAACACTTTTTTGATCTTTTTGTGTAAGATTCATCATGTTGGTACTGACCGTATATTTGTAACTGTATATATGCACCAGGCCCTGCCACCCCCCCCTCCCGGGGGGGGTGCAGAGACAGAGGACGGGACCATATATATACATATATATATATATATTTTTTTTTTTGTATCTACCCAAGCCCTGGTTTGCAGGCGCGGAAAAAAATGATTTGCAGGCGTGCTTGGAGTCATGTTCCTCTTTCAGATTCTTGTGCAGAGTTCCTAGCATAAATATGAAACGGGAAAGTTTCATCCTTGGACAGCTGCGACTCTTTGCCATCAAAGAATGAAGAAAAAAAAAGAGCCGACTGTATGCCACAGAAGGATGGGTGCTTTTGAGAACCCGTGAATCCGATCCTTGTTTTGAGCTATATGATGCCGTTTCAGAGAAACCAAACCACTGCGCATCCAGCTGAAAGCTGTGGACTGAATATAAGGAATCTAAGTTCCCTGCTCCTGTCATTATCTGGGTCAAATCAGCCCATGTGTTGCCTCCGTCCTCTGATGCCTGGCATTTGACCACGGATGACAGTTCTTGTTCTTGTTTCAAAGGAGGCAATAAAAGGACCGGATAACCCCACAAGTCAACTTCTTCCAATAATGAGCCAGAAATGTTGTAGCGGGGACGGGGAAGGAAGGAAAGACAAAGGAGGAGGTGGAGGAAAGATGGTGTGTGACAAAGTTGCGTGTGAAAGATGATGTGTGTGAAAGATGGTGTGCGAAAGATGGTGTGTGACAAAGCTGTGTGTGAAAGATGGTGTGTGAAACATGGTGTGTGACAAAGTTGTGTGTGAAAGATTGTGTGTGACTAAGATGGTGTGTGAAAGATGGTGTGTCAAAGATGGTGGGTGACAAAGTTGTGTGTGTGTGTGAAAGATGGTGTGTAAAAGATGGTGTGTCAAAGAAGGTGTGTGAAAGATGGTGTGAGAAGTGGAGCTGTGATGGGTTGTGATGTGATAAGTGAGGTGTGAGAAGTGAGGTGTGAGAAGTGGAGCTGTGATGAGTGAGTGTTTGAGAAGTGAGGTGTGAGAAGTGAGGTGTGAGAAGTGGAGCTGTGATGAGTTGTGATGTGATAAGTGAGGTGTGAGAAGTGGTGTGAGAAGTGGAGCTGTGATGAGTTGGGATGTGATAAGTTGTGATGAGTTGTGATGAGAAGTTGTGATGTGATAAGTGAGGTGTGAGAAGTGAAGCTGTGATGGCTTGTGATGATGAGTGGAGCTGTGATGAGTGGTGATGAGTTGTGATGAGAAGTGGACCTGTGAGAAGTGATGAGAAGTGGAAGTTTGAGAAGTGGAGCTGTGATGAGTTGTGATGAGCAGTGGAGCTGTGATGAGTGAGGTGTGAGAAGTGGAGCTGTGATGAGTTGGGATGTGATAAGGTGTGATGAGACAGTGATAAGTGGGGAGTGAGATGTGGTGTAGTGATGAGTGGTGAATGATGAGTGACATGTGATAAGTGGTGAGTGAGCTGTGAGAATGGTAAGTGAGAAGTGATGAGTGAGATGTGATAAGTGGTGCGTGATGAGGGGTGAATGATAAGTGGCGCCTGCCACGCGAAAGCAGCCGCGGCCCCAGCGGCGGCCACGCGCGCCGCAGCTCGTCCAGGAGGCTCTGTGCTGCGCCTGCCACGCGAAAGGCAGCCGCGGCCCCAGCGGCGGCCACGCGCGCCGCAGCTCCTCCAGGACGCTCTGTGTATACTGCGCCTGCCACGCGAAAGGCAGCTGCGGCCCCAGCGGCGGCCACGCACGCCGCAACTCGTCCAGGAGGCTCTGTGTACTCAGCCAGCCGCGGCCAGTGGTGTAGTGAAGAGTGGTGAATGATGAGTGGGATGTGATAAGTGAGATGTGAAGAGTGGTGAAGCAGCTCCTCCAGGAGCCTCTAAGCGAGCACGGTGCACTGCGCTTGCCACGCGAAAGCAGCCGCGGCCCCAGCAGCGGCCACGCGCGCCGCAGCTCGTCCAGGAAGCGCTATGTACTGCGCCTGCCACGCGAAAGGAAGCCGCGGCCCCAGCGGCGGCCACGCCCGCCGCAGCTCGTCCATGCAGGAGGCTCTGTGTACTGCGCCTGCTTGAAAGGCAGCCGCGGCCCCGCGGCCACGCGCGCCGCAGCTCGTCGAGGAGGCTCTGTGTACTGCGCCTGCCACACGAAAGTGTACTGCGCCTGCCACGCGAAAGGCAGCCGCGGCCCCAGCGGCGGCCACGCGCGCCGCAGCTCGTCCAGGAGGCTCTGTGTATACTGCGCCTGCTACACGAAAGGCAGCCGCGGCCCCAGCGGCGGCCACGCGCGCCGCAGCTCCTCCTGGAGACTCTGTGTACTGCGCGTGCCACACGAAAGGCAGCCAGGAAGCTATCTGTACAGTGAGTGAATGAGTGAGTGAGTGAGTGAGTGATGAGTGAAGATGAAGAGGAGGCGGCGGAGGCGGAGGAGGCGGGAGGCGGAGGAGGCGGAGGAGGCGGAGGAGGAAGCCCCGGCGGGATCCAAGCGAAAAACAAGAACCCCACACAGTGATGTAGGGAAAAAAACGAAAAAGACCACGAAAGCAGAGGGAGTGCGAACGCATCGTCGCAGCCACCACAGCCACAACCAAATCTAAATCCCGCCTCAAGCTGAGTCTCCGTGTCATCCACCCGGACGCGAACCTGGCCAATGAAAGTGCAGCATGCGGAGAACGAATGAAAGCATAAAGGCAAGAGTCAGGCAAGCAGGCAAACAGACCGGATGCGTGCATTGCATTCATTCACAGACATCCATAGGCACAAAACTAAAGAGTGAGTGGCGAATCCGCCGACACCGGCCGGCAGCAAGGGGGATGGCGCCAGTGAAAAAGATGTTGCCCACTCGAACATCAACAACGATCACAACAACGACAACAACGACAATAAGGACAACAACAACAACAACAACAACAACAAGAACAAGAACAAGAACAAGAACAAGAACAAGAACAAGAACAAGAACAAGAACTACACCAGCAGCAGCAGCAGCAGCAGCAGCAGCAGCAGCAGCAGGCAACACATGATGCGCCAGCATGTCTATTTGAGTTTTTGTCAGTTTTTTCAGTGGGAAATTTTATTCCCGGGAACGTCTGAGCGCAGGGTTCTTCCAATAGTGGGGGTCTGTGAAACATCTTCTCATCTTCACATCCTCACATGCTCACATCTTCTCATCTTCACATCTTCTCATCCTCACATCCTCACATTTTCGCATCCTCACATCTTCACATCTTCTCATCTTCACATCTGCTCACCATCACATCCTCACACCTTCACATCCTCACATCTTCTCATCTTCATCTTCACATCCTCACATCTTCTCATCTTCACATCTGTTCATCTTCACATCTTCTTCTCCTCGCATCCTCACATCTTCACATCTTCTCATCTTCACATCCTCACATCTTGCCCTCTTGCTCTCTTGCCCTCTTGCTCTCTTGCCCTCTTGCTCTCTTGCCCTCTTGCTCTCTTGCCCTCTTGCTCTCTTGCCCTCTTGCTCTCTTGCCTCTCTTCTTTCTATTTCTCTCTTGAAGGCGCGGGGCAGTGCCAACGAGACGGCACGAAACGCAACCCTTTCGCACGAAATGACGTTCCATCGCCAAAAACTGAGGAAAAATTGCGATTTCTCGCGTCCGGGCGCAACCCTTTCGCAGGAAATGACGTTCGATCGCCAAAAACTGAGGTAAAATTAATTGCGAGTTGCAACGCGTCCGGCGCAACCCTTTCCGCACGAAATGCCAAAAACTGAAGTAAAATTGCGATTTCCCGGTTCCCGTCGCAACCCTTTCGCACGAAATGAGGTCCGATCGCCAAAAACTCAAGTAAAATTGCGATTTCCAGGTTCCCGTCGCAACACTTTCGCACGAAATGAGGTTCGATCGCCAAACACTGAGGTAAAATTACGATTTCACGGGTCCGGTCTCTGTGCGTAAAAGTGTTTGTGTGTAAAAGCGTCTGTGTGTGAAAGTGTCTGTGTGTAAAAGCGTCTGTGTGTAAAAGCTTCTGTGTGTAAAAGTGTCTGTGTGTAAAAGCGTCTGTGTGTAACAGTCTCTGCGTGCGAAAGTGTTTGTGTAAAGGCGTCTGTGTGTAAAAGCGTCTGTGTGTAAAAGTGTCTGTGTGTAAAAGCGTCTGTGTGTAACAGTCTCTGCGTGTGAACGTGTTTGTGTAAAAGCGTCTGTGTGTAAAAGCGTCTGTGTGTAAAAGTGTCTGCGTGTAAAAGCGTAAAAGCGTCTGTGTGTAAAAGCTTCTGTGTGTAAAAGTCTCTGCGTGTGAAAGTGTTTCTGTAAAAGCGTCTGTGTGTAAAAGCGTCTGTGTGTAAAAGTGTCTGTGTGTAAAAGCGTCTGTGTGTAAAAGTCTCTGCGTGTGGAGGTGTTTGTGTAAAAGCGTCTGTCTGTAAAAGCGTATGTGTGTAAAAGTCTCTGTGTGTAAAAGTGTTTGTGTGTAAAAGGGTCTGTGTGTAAACGCGTCTGTGTGTAAATGCGTCTGTGTGTAAAAGCGTCTGCGTGCAAAAACGTCTGTGTGTAAAAGCGTCTGTGTGTAAAAGCGTCTTTGTGTAAAAGCGTCTGTGTGTAAAAGTCTCTGTGTGCAAAAGCGTCTGTCTGTGAAAAGTTCTGTGTGCGAAGAAACTATAGGAAAGATACGATGCAAACTATTGTCTTGTGTTTGTGATATATTGTCTTGATACTACATCTTTAATATGTTGTCTTGTAATAAAGTGTCTCCATACCACCCAATAGGCCTGTGCAGCCACAAGAAATCTTGCTGATTGCCAACACCCCTTTGCCAGAAGGCATACCCATCATCAGTGCCCAAGGGACCGCAGAGTCCATAAGAACCCTTGGGCAAGTGCATTGTAACAGCATTAACTGGGAAGCCCTGGCAACTGCAGCTGGTGACCCAGCTGCAGCTGGCTTACTGAAGGATGCTTGCTTTTATACAATCTGGAGAAGGGCACTTGGCAGATACCCTGGTGAGCATTGCCCTTTGACAGCCACTGGCATAGGTAGTGCTGGTGGTGCTCTGCCACCCCTTGGCACAGATTTAGCAACTGCCACCCTCAACTTAGTTGCAGGTGGGAGACAATACAATGTCAACAGACACCCAGAGGAGTAAAACATTGCTTGCCTGCTTCATGTTTTAACAACACAGATGGCAAGTCCAGCAACTTCAGCATATATGTTCTTTTGAGTAGCAGCCATGCTTGGGGTCATAACCTGCTACCCAATGTGCTTCAACACTTTGCTAACAACAGAAGACTCTGCTCCTCTACGCTCTCGGGCCATCCGTCGTCTAGTTACTGAACTGAAAATTGTGACCTTTGGCTTCTTTTTCTAGGAATCCAAAAGCCATGTTAGGCAGTTTTTGGCGCCATTTTGGGGTATCATTTTTGGAGCTTTTTGACTTGCCGTGCCGCTGTGTTCTGCTGTTCAGCAGGGTTGCTACTGTATGCTACTGTACAAGCTGTGCAAGAAAGCTATTTCACTACCACGGTGATTCCGTGTCCGGGAGCAATGTTTTGGGCTGCCGCGTCTGCTTTTAGTTCCCGAGAGCGCCTGCGAAGGGTTCTTCGTAAAAAAGCGGCCGTTATACTACATCTTCACACCTTCACATCTGCTGATCTACATCTTCACACCTTCACACCTGCAGCTCTACATCTTCACACCCTCACACCTGCAGATCTAGATCTTCACACCTTCACATCTGCAGATCTAGATCTTCACACCCTCACATCTGCAGATCTACATCTTCACACCCTCACATCTGCTGATCTACATCTTCACACCCTCACACCTGCTGATCTACATCTTCACACCTTCACGCCTGCAGATCTACATCTTCACACCCTCACACCTGCAGATCTAGATCTTCACACCCTCACGCCTGCAGATCTAGATCTTCACACCCTCACACCTGCAGATCTAGATCTTCACACCCTCACATCTGCAGATCTACATCTTCACACCCTCACATCTGCAGATCTTCACTTCACATCTGCAGATCTCCTCTCGCTCTTCTTCTATCTCTCTCTTAAGGCGGGGGCGGTGCCGCCGGAGCGCCACGAAACGCAACCCTTTCGCACGAAATGGACGTTGGACGTCAAAAACTGAGGAAAAATTGCGACTTTGAGGTGTCCATCGCAACCCTTTCGCACGAAATGGACGTTGGACGTCAAAAACTGAGGAAAAATTGCGACTTTGAGGTGTCCATCGCAACCATTTCGCACGAAATGGACGTTGGACGTCAAAAACTGAGGAAAAATTGCGACTTGGAGGTGTCCGGCGCAACCCTTTCGCACGAAATGACGTCAAAAACTGAGGGAAAATTGCGACTTTGAGGTGTCCATCGCAACCCTTTCGCACGAAATGGACGTTGGACGTCAAAAACTGAGGAAAAATTGCGACTTTACTTAGTCAATCGCAACCCTTACGCACGAAATGGACGTTGGACGTCAAAAACTGAGGAAAAATTGCGACTTTACTTAGTCAATCGCAACCCTTACGCACGAAATGCACGTTGGACGTCAAAAACTGAGGAAAAATTGCGATTTTACTTGGTTAATCGCAACCCTTATGCGCGAAATGGACGTTGGACGTCAAAAATTGAGGAAAAATTGCGATTTTACTTGGTCAATCGTAACCCTTTCGCACGAAATGGACGTTGGACGTCAAAAACTGAGGAAAAATTGCGATGGACGCTTTCGTTTGTGTAAAAGTGTCTGTGTTTAAAGGCGTCTGTGTGTAAAAGCGTTTGTGTGTGAAAGCGTGTCTGCGTGTGTAAAAAGCATCTGCGTGTAAAAGCGTCTGTGTGTAAAAGCGTCTGTGTGTAAACGCGTCTGTGTGTAAAAGCGTTTGTGTGTGAAAGCGTGTGTGCATGTGTAAAACGCATCTGCCTGTAAAAGCGTCTGCGTGTAAAAGCGTCTGTGTGTAAAACCGTCTGTGTGTAAAAGCCTTTGTGTGTAAAAGCTTTTGTGTGTAAAAGCGTCTGTGTGTAAAAGCGTCTGTGTGTAAAAGCGTCTGTGTGTAAAAGCGTTTGTGTGTGAAAGTGTGTGTGCGTGTGTAAAAAGCTTCTGCGTGTAAAAGCGTCTGTGTGTAGAAGCGTCTGTGTATAAACGCGTCTGTGTGTAAAAGCGTTTGTGTGTGTGAAAGCGTGTGTGCGTGTGTAAAACGCATCTGCGTGTAAAAGCGTCTGCGTGTAGAAGCGTCTGTGTGTAAACGCGTCTGTGTGTAAAAGCGTTTGTGTGTGAAAGCGTGTGTGCATGTGTAAATCGCATCTGCGTGTAAAAGCGTCTGCGTGTAGAAGCGTCTGTGTGTAAAACCGTCTGTGTGTAAAAGTTTTTGTGTGTAAAAGCGTCTGTGTGTAAAAGCGTCTGTGTGTAAAAGCGTTTGTGTGTAAAGGCTTTTGTGTGTCAAAGCGTCTGTGTGTCAAAGTGTGTCTGTGTAAAAGCACCATGTGTGAAAGTGTGTGCGTGTGTAAAAAGCATCTGCATGTAAAAGCGTATGTGTGTGAAAATGTCTGTGTATAAAAGCGTCTGTGTGTTAAAGTGTTTGCGTGTAAACGTGTCTGTGTGGAAATGCGTCTGTGTGTAACGGCTTCTGTGCAAAAATTCACCTTTAATGTATTGTCTTGTAATATAGTGTCTCAATACTAACAACAGAGGACCCTGCTCTCCCTCTCCCTCTCTCTCGTCTCCCCCTCTTTCTATCTCTCCGTCTCTCTCCCTCTCCCTCTCTCTCTCTCTCTATCTATGTCTCTCTGTGGTTGCACGTCATGTGTCATACGATGCCCTTTACCAAGCAGCACAGTGCATGTGCATAGGTTATCACATGTATCCTCTTCTTAATCAATCTTACTTTTCACAACCTATCCCTCCATAACTCATATAAACTTGATCAACCATTCACCGACTATTTTTTACGACTACCATACTCAGAGCTGCTTGAAAAACGCGTTTTTCGCTCTCGGGCCAACCGTCGTCTAGTTTTTTTTGCAACAGTGCTGGCAACGTCGCTTCAAGCTCTTTTGGAAAGGTTTCAGACGTTAGGGACTTTTTCGGCGCTTCTTTGTGGCTTCTCCGTCCTTCACTGGCATGGTGTTTCCCTGTCCGGGAGCCATGTTTTGGGCTGCCGTGTCTGCTTTTCGGTGTGTTTTTTGCAACCGTGCTGGCAATGTCGTTTCTAGCTCTTTTGGAAAGTTTCACTTCTTTGTGGCTTCTCCGTCCTTCACTGGTATGGTGTTTCCCTGTCCGGGAGCCATGTTTTGAGCTGCCATGTCTTCTTTATTTCAGCGTGTTTTTTTGCAGCCGTGCTACCAACGGCAATAACGACAACAAGGACAACAACGACAAGAACTACACCAGCAGCAGCAGCAGCAGCAGCAGCAGCCGCCGCCGCCGCCGCCAGCAGGCAGCAGCCAAAAGATGTTGCCCTCTCTAACAGCAACAACGATCACAACAACGGCAATAACGACAACAAGGACAACAACGACAAGAACTACACCAGCACCAGCACCAGCACCAGCTACGGTTTCAAAAGAGACACTAGGGTCTTTTTCGGCGCTTCTTTGTGTCTTCTCCGTCCTTCACTAGGTGCTTCCTTGTCCGGGAGCCATGTTTTGGGCTGCCGTGTCTGCTTTTCGCCCTGCTTTTTGCAACCGTGCTGGCACTTCTAGCTCTTTTGGACAAGTTTCAAAGGATATGTTTGAGACTTTTTCGGTGCTTCTTTGTGGCTTCTCCGTCCTTCACTGGCATGGTGTTTCCCAGCCTGTTTTTTGCAGCCGTACTGGCAACGTCGTTTCTAGCTTTTCACTGGCATGGTGCTTCCTTCTCCGGGAGCCATGTTTTGGGCTGCCGTGTCTGCTTTTCAGCGTGTTTTTTGCAGCCGTGCTGGCAATGTCGTTTCTAGCTCTTTTGGAAGGGTTTCAGAGGAGACGTTGGCGACTTTTTCGGCGCTTCTTTGTGGCTTTTTGTGGCTTCTGGCAATGTCGTTTCTAGCTCTTTTGGAAGCGTTAGGGACTTTTCCAGCGCTTCTTCGTGACTTCTCCGTCCTTCACTAGCATGGTGTTTCCTTGTCCGGGTGCAATGTTTTGGGCTGCCGTGCCTGCTTTTCGTCGTTGTTTTTTGCAACCGTGCTGGCACTCTTTCGGAAGGGTTTCAGAGGAGACGTTAGCGACTTTTTTGGTGTGGCTTCTCCGTCCTTCACTGGCATGGTGGTTTCCCTGTCCGGGAGCCGTGTTTTGGGCTGCCGTGTTTGCTTGTCGTCGTGTTTTTGCAACTGTGCGGGCAATGTCATTTCTAGCTTTTTTGGAAAAGTTGCAAAGGATACGTTATAGGGTCTTTTTCGGCGCTTCTTTGTGGCTTCTCCGTCCTTCACTGCCATGGTGTTTCCCAGCGTGTTTTTTTGCAGCCGTGCTGGAAAGGTCGCTTCTAGCTTTTCACTGGCTAGCGTTTCCGTGTCAAGGAGCCATGTTTTGGGCTGTCGTGTCTGCTTTTAGCGTGTTTTTTGCAGCCGTGCTGGCAATGTCGTTTCAAGCTCTTGTGGAAAGGTTTCAAAGGAGACGTCAGAGACTTTTTCAACGCTTTTTTTTGTGGCTTCTGTCAATATTGTTTCTAACTTTTCTGGAAAGGTTTCAGAGGAGATGTTAGGGACTTGTTCGGCGCTTCTTTGTGGCTTCTCCGTCCTTCACTGGCATGGTGCTTCCCTGTCCGGGAGCCATGTTTTGGGCTGCCGTGTCTGCTTTTCGGTGTGTTTTTTGCAACCGTGCTGGCAATGTCGTTTCTAGCTCTTTTGGAAAGTTTCAAAGGAGATGTTAGGGTCTTTTTCGGCGCTCCTTTGTGGCTTCTCTGTCCTTCACTGGCATGGTGCTTCCCTGTCCGGGAGCCGTGTTTTGGGCTGCCGTGCTTTATTTCAGCGCATTTTTTGGCAGCCGTGCTGGCAACGTCGTTTCTAGCTTTTCACTGGCATGGTGTTTCCCTGTACCAAACCCCATGTAAAATATAGCATTTTTTGCACTTTTTGAACCGATTGTTTGCCTTGATGAATGGCAAAAAAACGCTGGTATCTACGCGTTTTTCAAAAAATCGACCATCGGTACGTGAGCGAAACCCTATAAATAACAGTGTTTTATCCACTTTCAAACACTAAAACTGTGGTATTTACGCGGGTTCTTGCCATCTGACAGCGCAAAATGCTGTAAATTACAGCACTTTGTGCGCAGTTTATGTTCAATTTTTGAGCGAGCGATGCTTTCACATGTTCTTGGCATTCTTCAACCAGAAACGATGCTACAGATTGAAACTAGAAGACAGTGTGGCCCGAAAGAAAGCTGGAGGGAGGAGACGAGAAGATAGCACACAAGAAAATATGATGATGAATGCTGCTGGTGAGGAGCTTTTACACAGACGCGTTTACACACAGAAGCTTTTACGCACAGAAGCTTTTACACACGCAGGGGCTTTTACATAGAGAAGTCTTTACACAGAACGGCTCTTAGACACAGAAGCTTTTACACAGAGAGGCTTTTACACACAGAAGTCTTTATACGGACTGGCTTTTACACGCAGAAGCTTTTACACAGAGAGATGTCTTTACACAGAGGAGCTTTTACGCACAGAAGCTTTTCCACAGAGAAGTCTTTACACTAAGGAGAATTTGCACACAGACGCGTTTGCACACAGAAGCGTTTACACAGAGAAGCCTTTACACAGGAGCTTTTGCACACAAGGGCGTTTACACACAGAAGCTGTTACACACAGACGCTGTTACACAAAGAAGTCTTTACACAGAGAGCTTTAACACACAGGCGCGTTTACAGACACAAACTTTTACACAAAGAAGTCTTTGCAGAGAGAGCTTTTACACACGGAAGCTTTCACAAACAGAAGTTTTTACACAGAGAAATCTTTACATAGAGAAGTTTTTACACGCAGAAGCTTTTTCACACAGATGTTTTTACACAGAGAAGCCTCTGAGAAGCCTTTACACAGAGGAGCTTTTACACACAAGGGCGTTTACACACAGAAGCTGTTACACACAGACGCTGTTTCATTCACATGTTCTTGGCATTCTTCAACCAGAAACGATGCTACAGATTGAAACTAGAAGACAGCGTGGCCCGAAAGAAAGCTGGAGGGAGGAGACGAGAAGATAGCACACAAGAAAATGATGATGAATGCTGCTGGTGAGGAGCTTTTACACAGACGCGTTTACACACAGAAGCTTTTACGCACAGAAGCTTTTACACACGCAGGGGCTTTTACACAGAGAAGTCTTTACACAGAGCGGCTCTTAGACACAGAAGCTTTTACACAGAGAGGCTTTTACACAGAGAAGTCTTTATACAGACTGGCTTTTACACGCAGAAGCTTTTACACAGAGAGAAGTCTTTACACAGAGGCGCCTTTGCATGAAGTGGAAAGGTTAAATTGGCAGCTTAACAAAAAAACCTTCGCAGGAGCTTTCGGGAACATGATCAAAAAAGCATAAGGAATATATTTATGAAGCAGCAGGTCCTCATTCAATAGCTTTCAAGCCAAACCCTGCGATGAATCGAGGGTCAAGTAATCCGGCGGGGCCGACGATGAGCGTCAGCCCCAAAAGAAGTTACTGCACAAACATGCACAATGCACAAAGGAAAATACTGCAATCATATTTGGACAGGCACAAGCAAAATGGTCTCAGGACAATACCCTTCGAGTTCCGCAAAGGTAGATGCCCTGCTCCAAACCTGACAGGCTCTCAATGACTCTTAACTCTCGTAGATCTACCCGAGAAATAGCCTTCAATGGCTCTCATCTTCACCAGACAGATCCTATTTGAAGCGTTTGACCAGTTTGGTTTTCTGTACGTGTTTGCAACATGAAACAATTGGGGAGGGGTTCTTGTTCAGTGGCTGCGTAGTACCAAGGCAGCAACGACATAAAAGCGCTCGCCAAGCACGATAGCGTCCCCGGTTCACAAGCCGTGCGACCTCGTGACTTCGTTGGTTACCGCCCAACTAAGAATTTTCACATTGCAAAAAAACAAAACAGACATCGGCTCCAAACAGAAAAGGACATATGTTTGCAGCGTTGAACGCCAGATTTGCTCAAAGGACCCTTGTGGATATGATATGCTAGAGATATGAGCAGCTGACATTGTGGAAATTTGTGCGGCAGGTTACTTCTCCAATTTCATCCATGTATGTTAGGTATAAACTCCCACAGAGGTTTGAAAAAGTGGAAGACAGCACCTCCCACTCAAGAATGAAAAACACATGTCCTCAAGGAAGGCAAGTCTCTAAACATGGAATTTTTGGATTCAAGTTTTTGAACCTGCGACACAAACACCCCATTGGGCAGATTACCCCTAGTTTGCCGCAGCCAAAAGACAATATTCATTTTTGCGAACGTGCCCATCAGGCGAATGATTCAGAAAACAAGCGCAGTGGTGGTGACTCTTACAGCAACCAGTACGGCCAGTATTCCCACGACCAAAGACCACCATCAACACTGTAACCAGGGCAACAAGGCGGGCAAAACCCTGTCGGGCTTAAACGTGCATCGCAACATGATATCAAAGTTTAGCAAGAACGTACATGTCAATGGAGCCAGAAGGCCTCAAAAGCACCAATCAACCGCAAGTAGACCCTGCACAGCGCCAAACTCAACCCAGACCGTCCTTCTCCTAATAAAATTCAGAACAACGTATCTGATATTGTCTGGCATGCTTCTGAGGTTGGACCTATTTGGACCTCGCGAGATGAGAAGACCCCAGACACAACTAGGTACACGCCGCACAGACGGCCGTGGCGTTTCGGTCACTTTTTGCAACTCGCACTGACGTTTGTTCATCAGCACTTCTTGCAAGGAACATCTGCGTATCTTCGTTTCGTCCCATTTTTTCAATGTTTCAGGAGACGTTGCAGTGCAGTGAAGAACTGAGTTGGTGACATGGGTCCTTGGTGCTGTCGCCAAGCCCATTGAAACACGAGTTCCGAAACTATTGGAGAAAGAACAGTGTGACCGTCCTTCTTCTGTGTGGCATTGATATGAGCAGGGAGCCATTCAAACTTTAAGGAACATCAACAACGTGTGCAACGTACCAGGAACGTTAACATGCCCCACCCCACCCCAGCCCCTGCCCCACATCCTGGCAGGTGCGGGACATCAACAACGTGTGCAACGTACCAGGAACGTTAACATGCCCCACGCCACCCCAGCCCCTGCCCCACATCCTGGCAGGTGCGGAACATCAACAACGTCTGCAACGTACAAGGAACGTTAACATGCCCCACCCCACCCCAGCCCCTGCCCCACATCCTGGCAGGTGCGGAACATCAACAACGTCTGCAACGTACCAGGAACGTTAACATGCCCCACCCCACCCCAGCCCCTGCCCCACATCCTGGCAGTTGCGGAACATCAACAACGTGTGCAAAGTACAAGGAACGTTAATATGCCCCACCCCACCCCAGCCCCTGCCCCACATCCTGGCAGTTGCGAAACATCAACAACGTCTGCAACGTACAAGGAACGTTATCCTGGCAGGTGCGGAACATCAACAACGTGTGCAACTTACAAGGAACGTTAACATGCCCCACCCCACCCCACCCACAGACCCACGTGGACGTAGTATCAACCTCGTGCCAAAACCCTGGAAAATGTTGAGAAATGGTGAAAGGCACACGGCCGTCTATGCGGCGTGTGCCAACTACTTCCTAGATGATTGAGCTGAAGACAGTCTGGAAAACATTCAAGACTGAGGCTTGCGACAGCCGCATCCAGGGGATCGTGGCTTTGCGCTCGGTACTCCCACCTCGAAACATCCACCCTTCCACCAGCACACTTTGCACCGGAATTTCTGGCGCGACTCTGCGCATTCAACCAACAGTTTTGCAATATCTCTTCCCTCTCTCTCCGCCTCCTGTCTCACAAGTGTTTGTGTGAGTGCGCATGCAGGCTCAAAATTACAGGGCCCCTAGGTTCAGCAGAAAGGGAAAAGCTGGTGGGAGACAAAGTAGGCCACAAAAAGCCACATACATACTCATCAGACTTTCGACTCTCACATCGCAGCTAAAAAGGATCCCCCTAACAACGCAAGATTGATCTCCAGTGCAGTGTGCAGGTACCTGCATCAACATCAAGAGCAAGGACAGCTACTGCAGCATTGGGGACTTGGATGCAGGGCGCGGCAGGAAGCAGTAGGAAGACTTGAGGCCCAGGGGTAAGGGACGAAAGCTAGCCTGACAGGGAGCTTGGCATGAAAACATAAAAGGCACAGCGCAGCTGTGCAACTTTTTCATCAACGTGGGCAAGCGGGTCCGAAGCCGGGGCATGTTGGTAAGGTGAACTTCCAAACCTACTTATTGAGGCGATGTATGTTGGAGGGGACGAGGATGAGAACATATGATAATGATGTACTGTTGCACGCAGAGGATAAAGAAAGAAAGACGGCATAGCCAACATGATGACTAGTGATTGGGGAAGATTCAAAGGTCCACCTTCAGCATCGGAGTGGACCTTTGGAAGCGCGGGAAGAAGTAACGCAGTGCAAAGCCGAAGTTGAGGACGAGAGGTAGGTGTGCGTGCGCAACCTGAAAATAAAGCTAGGCTAGGGTTCCATGGAGCGTTAAGTGTGAAAAGTGTAAAGTTGTGAGGGTGCAAGGTTAAAGTGTAAAGTGTAAAGTGTAGAATGTGGACTGTGACGTGTATAGTGTAGAGCAAACAGTGTACAGTGTGAAGTGTAGAGTGTGGAGTGTAAAGTGTAGTGTGTAGAGTGTGGGGTGTCATGTGTAGTGTGTGGAGTGTGGAGTGTAGAGTGTGGAGTGTGGAGTGTAGAATGTAGAGTGTAGAGTGTCAAGTGTAAAGTTCAGAGTGTGGAGCGCGAAGTGTAGACTACAGTGTCAAGTTTCAAGTGTAAAGTGTAAAGTGAAGTGTAAATTGCGGAGTGTGGAGTGTAAAGAGTATATAGAGTGCGCAGTGTCATGTGTGATCAAGTTCATCTTCACCATCTTCCTGTTGCTGGGGATCAGAAACAGCAACCTTCTTTCTTGATGAACCTCCTTGAAAGTCATCTACAACCTTTGGTTTCTGCTTACCTACGTGCCTCTTTGCTGCTGGGGGACCTACCTTGATCTTTTTCAAGCGTGGTCCCTTCGAAATTGATTTGCCTGCCTCTCCCTTTTGAGAGCTTGGCTTCTTCTGTACACCTGGTCGATGAGAAGAGGCTGACTCAGGGTGAAACAAGTCATCTATGTTTCCTCTGAAAGGTTTAGATCGACCAATGTCACTTCTGACAACATCTTCAGGAATCTCGTAGTCGTCCTTTATCTTGTAAATCGTTTTGCCCTTCCAGAATTCCTCCATCTTGTCAGAAAACCTCTTCTTTTCACGCCAGTTGTCCTTGTGGAGAACCTTCTTCTTGCTCTTCTGGTACTCAATGTGAGTTTCTCTCTCATCGAGAAGTTGATCTTTTGGAACTGGAGTTGTACCAGATCTGTTCATCTCATGCAAGTACTACCTCTTGCCCCTGTGATGCCTGATGAGTTCACGACGTAGTCCATCGACTTGCCAGTAACCACCAGTCACCAGTGGGTTTTTTCGCGAGCTTGCGGGTTCGTAGGGAATAAGGTCTGCCGAAATGCATAAGACTGAACCAGGTGGACCAGCAGAACAATAAGAATTTCCAGTTTCAATCTGGCCTTGGAAAGAATATGCGTGACACTTTTGGTAAAGATCTTTACGCAGTCTGTAAAACTTTAAGCCCGACAAACTCCGATGAACTTAACCTTGCGCGCAAAGATGTCCAAACATTTCCTACGTGTGTTTTGACGTTTTCGCCCCTAAAACGCATGGAAAAACAGCACGCAGAAAGTAAAATCGCATTTTTATGACCAGTTTTCCACTTTGGCAACGACATTTTCACGTAGCAAATTCGGCCCCGACGAACCCCGACGAACTCCGACGAACTCTGGCGAACTCCGTTCCTGGGTCATATCAGAAATTTGATCTCTGGTTTTTTCCTGACCAGCCTTAACCTACCACAAAGCGACACACAGCGCCTGAATGCCAAAGTTCCTTCCCAGCTGCTACCAACAAGGACGGGGTCAGGGTCATACCTTGTGTTCTAGAAATCCCTTATTCCCAACGAACCACGTTGCTCGCGAAAAAAGCCAGTCACCAGAGCTTCTTCTTCTTCTTCTTGAACATCTTGCTTCACAGCAATCTGGCTGTACTCAAAGTGATCATGTTGTGAGAAGAAACACTTGACTTGTGGAGTCTTGAAATGTACTTGGCCCATGTGCCATGCAACATCTTGCAAATGCAGAATGAGATGAGTACTAATGGCTGTCTTCAAGACTATTTTTCTCATGCCAATACGTGCACAGGACAAATAAGCCTTGTCTGGAGTGAGTTCGAATTGGAATCCAAGGTTTCTCATTTGTGGAAGTGACATCAACAATGGGACATCACCTTCTTGAGTGTTCCATCCATTGTCATACATGAATATCACAAGCTTCTCAGTGCACTTGGATTGTTGAGAATGGGCAAAGAAGAATATTGAACTTGTTGGCTGAATGTCATATATGAAATGAAAAAGCACTCTTCTGCTCACCTGATACCTCGATCTTTTCAGAGCATTCAGAGTGAGATGGTATCTCTGCCTTCTCAGAGTATCCATAGCATAAACAATGATGTGCCTTTTACCAATGGCTTGCAGGAAGCCTCACTGTCTTGTAAACCAACTTCTCTGGGCACGGGTGCTGGTCAACGTTGTAGACCTGATCGAAGTGCTCCAAGATCTCCAACCAAGACAGGAAATCTCTTGCTTCCTTCTCTGTTCTGCCATGCCACTTCATCACGTTGGTTTTGTTCTCCTCGACGAGTGCGTCTTGTGTGCTCTTGCTCTTCATAGGTGGCTGTCAAAACATCGACACGTGCTGTGTCAGTCTCTGCAACTGCAAAGAAACCAGGCCCTGGGCTTGATGCTGCTGAAGAGCAATGAGCTTGTTGTTCTTGTTCTTCTTGTTGTTCTTGTTGTTCTTCTTGTTGTTCTTCTTGTTGTTCTTCTTGTTGTTCTTCTTGTTGTTCTTATTGTTGTTCTTATTGTTGTTCTTCTTGTTGTTCTTCTTGTTCTTCTTGTTGTTCTTCTTCTTGTTCTTCTTGTTGTTCTTCTTGTTGTTCTTCTTGTTGTTCTTCTTGTTGTTCTTCTTGTTGTTCTTCTTGTTGTTCTTCTTGTTATTCTTGTTGTTCTTCTTGTTGTTCTTCTTGTTGTTCTTCTTGTTGTTCTTGTTATTCTTGTTATTATTGTTGTTCTTCTTGTTCTTCTTGTTGTTCTTCTTGTTGTTCTTCTTGCTGTTCTGCTTGTTATTCTTGCTGTTCTTCTTGTTGTTCTTCTTGTTGTTCTTCTTGTTGTTCTTCTTGTTGTTCTTCTTGTTGTTCTTCTTCTTGTTCTTCTTATTGTTCTTCTTGTTGTTCTTCTTGTTCTTCTTGGTGTTCTTGTTGTTCTTGTTGTTCTTGTTGTTCTTGTTGTTCTTGTTGTTGTTCTTGTTGTTCTTGTTGTTGTTCTTCTTGTTCTTCTTGTTCTTCTTGTTGTTCTTCTTGTTGTTCTTCTTGTTGTTCTGCTTGTTATTCTTGTTGTTCTTCTTGTTCTTCTTCTTGTTGTTCTTCTTGTTATTCTTCTTGTTATTCTTCTTGTTCTTCTTGTCATTCTTCTTGTTATTCTTCTTGTTATTCTTGTTGTTCTTCTTGTTGTTCTTCTTCTTGTTCTTCTTCTTGTTCTTCTTCTTCTTGTTCTTCTTCTTGTTCTTCTTCTTGTTCTTCTTCTTGTTCTTCTTCTTGTTCTTCTTCTTGTTCTTCTTCTTGTTCTTCTTCTTGTTGTTCTTGTTGTTCTTGTTGTTCTTGTTGTTCTTGTTGTTCTTGTTGCTGTTGCTGCTGCTGCTGCTGGTGGTGGTGGTGGTGGCGGTGGTGGTGGTGTTGTTGTTCTTGTCCTTGTCCTTGTCCTTGTCCTTGTCCTTCTTGTTGTTGTTGTTGTTGTTGGTGGTGGTGGTGGTGGTGGCGTTGTTGTTGATGATTCTGTATGGCAGGAGTCGATGAGGTCTGAGGTTGAACATAGTTGGACTTTCCTTTTCCATCCCCTGGTTTTCCTCCTTTGCCTTCATCATCCTTGCCTTTCTTGCCTTTCTTTCCTTTTCCTTTTCCGTTCCCTTTTCTAAGAAGCACAGATCTTCATAGGCCCAAAAGCCTTCATTCCAGTTCTGATCGTCGGCCCAAAAGCCGTCAGAGGAATCATTCCATTCATCTCCTTCATTCCATTCTTCTTCATATCCTTCTTCTCTCACCATGTGAGAGCGGCCTTTTCCTTTCCTTGATCTGAAGAATCTTCTTCCTCCTCTGCCTTTTCCTTTTCCTTTTCTTCTGCCTTTACCTTTGCCTCGTCTGGTCTGTCTGCCTTGGAACCTTCTCTGATACCACGTGAATTCAGCGTCATCAAAAAACCAGAAGACATCTTCTAAAGCATCCAGGAATCCTTCTGCGCCATCTTCATCATCCTCGGCCCAATCGCCGTCGGTTCCTTCGAATTCACCTTCTTCCAGAACAAGGGAAGATCTTCTCTGTCCAATGCCAGAGGGTTGCATCATAGGATTGTCAACTGCTTAGCGCAAAACATTTCCAGGAATAAATCTCTGAGTTCTTGCACATTGTACTGATCTAATGTTCTTCCATGATGTGTCATGATACTTGTGAGTGTGTTTCTCTGATCTTGCGTCAAATCCGCCAGGCTTACAAAAATCAATGCTGACAAGTTGTCACCCAAGGGGAATGCCAATCTCTGTTGTGTTCTTGTCTGCGTTGAGTTGCATGAATGCTGCCAATGCCAGTTCATCTGTCCAAGGTACATTGACATGTGGTTCTTCTCCTGGAGTAGCTGCTGCAATGACTGCAAGATCAGCTTGTCGAGCTTCATGTTCTTGACGGCGTCGTGCAACATATGCAATTGCTTCTGGACTGGTGGTCTCCAAATCTGGTAAGAGATCCATCCAAGACTCAGCAAGTCTATTTCCAGTAAGTTGAAACCTAGTCATCCACTTTTGCAAGTCCATTTTACCTCTGTTGCGTTTCCTGAACTGCATGGATCGATACAAGAACACTGCTTGGGCTCCGTTGATGAAATGTGGTCGCAAAACTCTTTTGAAATAGTACACCGTCATTTGGGTCTCTCAACTCTCAAAAACTCTCTGTTCAGTAGTCTTTTGTACTGAGATGCTCCACCTTCTACTCTGTTCCTCAATGCAGGTCCACGTTTTTCCGGTTACAACTCCGTAATGTCACACCAATCATCAATTGCATCTTCGAAAGCAAAGAAACTGGCCCTTCCATCGTAAGCAGGGGCTACCTTCGTGGTCATCTGCTGAATCATGTGTATTGCTGGTTGTTGGGATGCTCTTCTCATTGCGTAAGAGTCATATTGTTTCTATCCATCTGCATCGATAATGTGGAAGCCATCATCATAGCCATGGCTTGCCATATTGGACTCTACCTGGAGCTCACCTTCAATGAAGGATCACAGCTCCGCTACCACTTGAAGAGGGGCGATAGCGTCCACTTAGGATCAGCTAAAGCCTCTTCCCAGCTGCCAGCACTAGTTTTCCTCTTTCGGCCCGTAGCCAGTCAGTGCAGCGCCTAGACTACAAGCTATGCCTCTATATCTCTCTCTTGAGCCTTGATAGCGTATACAAACTGTGCTCAGTACTCATGCTATGCCCTGGTAGGGTGAAGTCCAAAGCAAAAACAAGGGGGGTAGTTAATTGAGAAGTTTCTCGCGATTGGAGATTCCAGCCCCCCCAATACCTTGCTATAGCAAGAGGGACTTCAGCTAGCAGAAGCTAGCTTTCGTGATTAGGAAGCACATGCTACACATGTCTGCAGCAGTAAAGGCAGCAGCTGCAGCAGCATCACCCGAAAAAGTGCTTGCTTATGCGAAGACTGGGATACTTATCCAAGCTACGAGTATATACTGGAACCACTATTTCAAGAGTAGGATACAGAGTGGTCTTCGTTCAGAGAGACAAGCGGCACTATAGTCTATAGAAGTCCCACATCCAAGATGCAATAGGAACAGCAATATTGGCAATAAACATATACAGCAACAATCGAGGAGACGCATCAATGGACATCAGAGCAAGCCGTGCAAAGAGATGGCAAAGTAAAGTTTTCATGCACAGGAAAGACTACAACAGTTACAGATATTCTCGTTCAGTGGCATTGGAGACCGTCCTGACAGTGCTTGCCAAGCCATAGTTATGGTTGCACTTGTCTCTGTCAATCCAGCAACAAAGATCCAAGCCCGGACAAAGAGTCCTCCAAACAATCAAGTCATCAGCGCAGAAAATTTGTGAGGGTGATGAAATGTGAGCGAGTTGCAAGAACATCGAGAAGCACGATTGACGATTGCAACCATTTGAAAATACGTGAAATAACATCTTGTAACGGTCCACACCTCCAACCGCATCGACGTCAAAGGTCTGCTTTCTTGCCTTTTTGGAACACGCATGCACTCGGTTAATTCTGTTCTAGATGTGCACTGGCCAGGAGCAAGATTTTATATCAGAGCAATCTGAGTGTTCTGGGCGGCTGGCAGGGAGGCACTGAGAGAGCCTCCAGATTTCTCCGATCCAAGCAGGCGCATTGAACCACCCGCGGCCCAGCCTTGGTTGGCTTCGTTGCTGAGAACAGCCTCCAGGCAGGTGCGAATGTAGTGTTCCTTTTTCTTGAAAACTCAACAAGCACACAAGCAAGCAAGCAAACAAACAAACAAACAAAGTAGGTCTCATCTCAAGCAGCAACCAAAATGTTGCGATGAAAGCCACCTTTCCTGTTTCGCTTTTCGCCAAACGAAATTCTATCCAGGGCTACAATTCGCTGTGTTGGTTTCGCGCGTGTTTTTCTCAAACTGGGAACATTCGAAGTATTGATATTGCTTGCGTCTCGCTGATGCCAAAAGTACCTTTTGGACCATGTCCTGAACATATTCCCCGTAATTGCACTGTGTAGAGTCTCGACCTTAAACTCAAAACCCTGGACAAACCATGAAAACCTGCACGTAAAGAAACTAAAATCCATCCTGACTGAACCAACATAGACCTCAAAATCGTAGATAAGCCCGGCATCACCAAACAAACCCTACACCGTTCCTAAACCAACCCTAAGCAAGCCCTAAACCAACCCTGAAGAACAAAATACAAGAAAAACTCAATAAACCCCAAATTAACCTTAAAGCGCTTGAACCCTCAATGATTGTTTTGGGCGACATCCTCCCCAGAGGGCCGCTTTCATATCATGGTTCTGTTGCATCATATTTTGCAACAACCCACATTTGTTTTCGGAATCACAGCCATATATGCAAGTCGGTAGTTATCAGGGAAAATCCAAGAATTATTCAGAATATGTCGCCAAAGCTAGCCTTCTGGCTCAACTTTGCGAGAAGATTACTTCATGCTGCACTGTGGGAGCACCACATTTTCAAGAGCTCCATGATTTTCATCAACGCGTTGATCAACATTTAGGGGGCCATCTCACAAACACAACCCAGACTCCCTTACTCAGCCTTACTCTGGTAAACAGGTCAATGTTCATTCGATGGTAACAGCTTCTCAAATTGATTCTCAACACAGCGGCAGCCCCACAAACATTGCTCTTCAGGCCTCCTGCTTAGCAGCTTCTTCACCACCAAAGTTTGAACTGGGAGGGCACCACGACAAGATAAACAATGCATAATGTTGCATAATCAGAAACAAGCCTGTGAAGCTGCGGTATTTACGGCATGCAAACAAAAGAAAGGGGAAAAATGCGCAGCATGGAAAAAAACAATTCATCAGGCCTCTGTCTGAGAGAGTCGCCTCGCTTCAACAACGACTCATGCCACCGTGTCCATGTCTATCATCTGTGAATGTTTTGCCTGTGTTGCTATCTAGTCATGTATTTCTGTGATTTGATTTGCTCTGTTTGCTTTCACACCTGTCCGTCATCATATATACGTCTCCGTGCCTGTCTGCTTAAATGCCTGGTTGCCTAGCTGGCTGTCTGTATGGTCTGGCCTGACCTCTGTGTCTGTCTTCAGTTCTGTTCAGCCATGAGTCCAGACTGGCTTTGCCCTTCCGACCCCAACCAGGCCTGAGGGGTTGTGTCGACCGGCTGCCAGTTGTTCCAGCTCATTCATTTGTTGCCTCAGGTTCATGGCTAAACTGGGCCAAACCCCTCAACGGCTAGTGACATTAAATCATATTAAACCATATTAAATCATCAAATCAGAAGGCATTTGTGAACTGAAGGTGCCGTGCCTGAGTCTTTTCATCTCCCGCAGCAATTCCTAACAGTCAACCCATTTTTGCAAGGAGAAGTCTACAGCCTTTCCTGGCCATCTTTGTCGTGTTTATTTCAAGAAAACATTGAACCTTCATATCCCTCCAAGAACCTGCCAGCATGGAAAGCGTCAAGTGCCTTCACCTACAAGTACACCTAGCAACAGCCATTGACCAGGGGCGCATCATATTTTGATATGTTTTGATAATTCGTGATACATATTGAATTTGCTTTTGGCGATTGCACAAAGGCGCACTGATATAGGCTCAACACGGACACAACGGCTATGTGTGAAACACATATACTAAGTTAAATAAAATATCTATGGGGTATTTGTGTGGTTTATGTTTGTGTGTGTGTGTCTGTTCTTCATGTTGGCGGATCTTCTGCCTGAGTTCAGATTGCTTGGTATACAACAACAGAACGTAAGCCAAGTGTGGCCCTTGCACATCCTTGCACCGCAAAACCTCATCATTGGTCAAGAGATTGTTGGCCTTGTGATGTCTCTTTTTTTCTGTTTCCGCCGTTGTTAGAACGCAAGAGCTGAAGTGAAAGATTCAAATATATAGAACTGGTGCTGAACGGTAGTTTTCCAGCCGTAGCTGACGCGAGCCCCTTTAAACTTTAGGTCGACTGCGTGAAGGCATTAATGCATTATATTGGTCGTAAACTTGTTTCGCTATTTCTGAAGCTAGGTCGTTATTTCGGGGTGACATCGGTGACGTCATTTAAAATTGTCCAGAAGAATAGCACTTTGAGCTCGCAAACAATCCGAAGTCTTGACGACACAGAGTTATAACCTGGAAACACTACCTGGCCACAGCTGTTTTCTTGGCTTAGAAACACCACTTGCTTTCCGAAACACCAGTCGGGGAGTAATCCTTATCAAGACGAACACCGTAGAAAAGTCCCACCTGGGACTGCCTTCCAGTGCTTTGTGGGCCTTGCAAGGATACACAGCTCTTAATGCACAGCTGTTCTTCCGACAAATGCCAAGTTCGAAAAAGACCCATTTCCATGCTTTCTTGACCTCTCTTGACAACCTTTAAACAACCCGCTTCTACCACTTCTCAAGATGGCCTCGAGCATCTGGCCTCACAAAAAAATGCAAACAGAATCAACACACCACATCAAACCACCAAAAGATGCCAAAAGATGCCAAATCAACTTGGGATTTTTTAAAACTTGAACCAACTTGAAGGATCCGAACGTGAGGACTCGACTCAGGATCACGTCTGATAGCTGAATAATATGGTTCGATCTGAGTTGGACTCAAAGCCTCAACAGGTGAAGTACACAAGCACACTCGATCTAAAAAACACTATGGCATCAATATGGAACCCTTATATACTGTGCAAACCTGCGCAGTCACTTGTTGCAAGGCGCAAGCTTGAGATGCAGATGGCGAAGGACTGCTGCCATAAACATCAACAGCGCTGGGCGTCTGTCGTTCTGGCTCTTGCCTTGGGAAAATGAAGCGCTTGCAAGTTGGCGGTGGGTTGATAGAAACTTGGTGTGGTGCTCAGTTCCAGAGAGACAAATCCCAAAAATAGAGAGCCAAACACAGAACACGGAAAAACGGGATTCCAACGTACCGGACCCTGTTTCCTCCTCCCCCCGCAGCCGAACAGAATTCCAATATAAGAAAAACGAGGTTAAATACAGCAGGGCATCTTGAAAATGGATGGTGAATGACCTGTTTTTGGCCCATTTAAAACACTGCTCAGGGCTCCAACATCTTCAGTCTACAAGCGTTAATCGTTGCAATACCTGATCTTACTTGGACGCTCGAAAATGTTCAAACCCCTCGTCATGCAGCAATACCACTATCAAGAAAGATTGCCCCACGCCAAGACGCAATGAGTTTCGCCAAAAAAGTGTTTTTTACAAACCTACGTCGCATAGCATTGTTCATGCCAAAATTTACGCCATGTTTACGCAACAACACTTTTGACTTACGTGGTGGACAAGAATATAAAATGACTTAACGCAAGCCTTGCGCTTCCAAGTTTGATCAGAAACGGAAACGCATAGGAAATGCTTACGCCTGAAGCTTCAGTCAGACGTGAAAATGTTTATGCCAGAGCTTGCAATAAGGAGCTTGGGGTGCACCTTGCTCCTCCTCGAAGCATACAAACTACCACTACCACTTCCAGTTCCACTTCCACCTCCAATACAGTACCAACCAACCGTCACAAAAAACACCGGCCAACCGTCGTAAAAAAAACAAGGGAACTGTTGCTAAAAAACACCGGCATTGCCCAAAAAAACACCGTTCAGGTACGACTGTCTGGAAATACACTGGCTACTGTTGCAATTTACACCAGTTCCAACTAAAACAGCTGTCCAAATTTTCCAGGATTCAAGCCATTTGTGCTCTTTGTCACAAGGCATCCGAGCCCTTTCTTCTTCACGCCTGCAACGGGGGCCAGGGCCTTCAAGCGGCAGCTTACCCGCACCAAAGTTTGAGCGAATAAATCCAATCTCCGCCCGGGTCCATCCAACGCCTGCCTTGGCCTTGGGGAGCTCTGCGAACCTGCTGGGTTGGGAATTGTCGGCTGTGATATGATGACTGCAGACGTCTCAAGACTTTGTTGGTGAACCCTAATATCCGCCGACCCCTGCCGACAGCAAGGGGGAGCGCGTCAGAGAAGAGATTACAAGCAAGCAAGTGCCGTCCTGCGCTGGCATGCAGTTTCGGAGTAGCGAGGGCAGCGCTTTTCAGGCTTGGAGGCTGCTATTTGGAGCTAATTTCTTGTCCGTTCAGGTCCTTCACTGGCATGCTGCATGCTGTTTCCGAGTGGCGAGGGCAGCGTTTTTCACCCTGCAACCTGCTGGTTGGAGCTTAGTTCCTTGCCCCTCCAAGGCGCAGCCCGCTCCGTCCCTCACTGGCATGCTGTTTTGGAATGGCCTGGGCAACATTCTTCACCCCTGGAAGCTTCAGTTTGGAGCTAGCTTCTTGTCTTGTCAGCAGCGACGTTTGGCATTATAGACTGCAGGGCACAAGCTTGCACTGAAAGCTGCCGTTTGGAGCTAGCTTGATGTTCGTTCAGACAGCGATGTTAGGCATTGTAAGCTGCAGGCCGTGGACCCCCTCCTGTTCCGGAATGGTGAGGGCAGCGTTTTGCAGGCCTGGAAGCTGCCATTTGGAGATATAGTTTCTGGTCCTGTCAGAAAACGACGTTAGGCACTATAGGCCGCAGGCCGCGGGCCTTCTCCGTCCTTCACTGGCGCTTTGTTTCGGATGGCAAGGGGAGCGTTTTTCAGGCCTGGAAGGTGCACTTTGGAGCTCCATTCTTGTCCGGACAGGAGTGACATAGTATAAAGGCATTATAGGCTGCAGGCCGCGGGCCTTCTCCGTCCTTCACTGGTATGCTGTTTTGGAGTGGCGAGGAAGCCAGTGCCAGGGCATTTGGGTATTTCAGCTGCGGTTTGGAACTAATCTCTTGTCCATCCAGAAAGCGACGCTACGTATTATAGGCTTCAGGCCGTGGACCCGCTCCCTCCTTCACTGGCACTCTGTTTCAGAATTGGCGACGGTTTTGAAGCCTGGACGCTGCAGTTTGGAGCAGTTTCTCGCCCGTGACGGGCTGTAGGCCACGGGCTCCGTCCTTCACTGGGATGCTGTCGGGAATGGGGAGAGCAGCATCTGTCAGACCTGGCGGCTGCCGTTTTCAGCTAGCCTCTTGCCCGTTCAGAGAGCGAAGTTAAGCATTGTAGGCTGCAGGCCGCGGGCCCGCTCCGTCCTTCACTGGCATGCTGTTTCGGAGTGGCGAAGGCTGTGTTTTTCATGCCTGAAGCTGCAGTTTGGAGCTAGTTTCTTGTCCTGTCATAAAGCGACGTTGGGCATTATAGACTCCGCCCCATCCTTCATCGTCGGAGTGGCGAGGGCATTGCTTTTTCAGGGCTGAGGGCTGCAGTTTGGAGCTAGCTTCTTCTTATTTCAGAAGGCGACGTTAAGCACTATAGCCAGCAGGCCGAGGCCTGGAAGCTGCTGTTTGGAGCTAGCTGCTTGCCCGTTCAGAAAGCGACGTTCGGCATTATAGGCTGCAGGCCGTGAACCTGCTCCGCCCTTCACCGGCATGCTGTTTCGGACTGGCGAAGGCAGCATCTTCGGGCCTGGAGGAGCTATAGTTTCTTGTCCTGTCAGAAAGCGACGTTAGGCATTATAGCCTTCACCGCCACGCTGTTTCGGAATGTTCTTCAGGCCTGGAGGCTGCAGTTTGGAGCTGGGCTAGTTTCTTCTTGTTTCAGAAAGCGACATTAAGCATTATTATGTGCTGCAGGCCGAAGCCTGGAAGCTGCCGTTAAGTCTATTGGGGGACCCCCAATTCTATCCAAAATTACCAAACATGTAAGCTGGCCCAGCTTGGCCAACAGGGCCTCAAGAGCGCCCAAGATGGCCTCAACAAGCCTCAACATCGGCAACCTTGGCATGGAAGCGGAAAGCGGCAGAAAATACTGTGTTTTACCATGTTTTGTTGCCGTTTTAGGCCTCGGCGTGCGGACAACATGGCCTCATCGTGGGCGTAAGAAGCCGTAACATGGCCCATGGTGGCCATAAGATGCCGTATCATAGCGCATCTTCAGCCCAAGATGGCCCAACATGGAACCCATCGTGGGTGCAAGAAGCTCTACGATAGCCCGCCCCAAAATGCCCGCAAGATGGGCCCTGTTGGCATAAGCCCTAAAATCCGGCGATGCCTCGCTGTCTGCAAGCCGCTGCAGCCGATCTTGCCACCGATCTCCCCCCAAAATCCTTCACTCTGGTGGTGTTTCCGCATTTTTGGGGTCAAAAGTCTGCACAAGATGGGTAAAAACAGGGCGTGCGGCTCGAAGGCCCATTTGGGACACTTTTTGGTGGATTTTTGATGTTTTTTGGGCGCACTCTAAAGGCCAAAACACTGTCATTTACGGCGTTGTTTGAAGCCTTTTGCGTGCAAAAACGACTTATTGCAACATGTTGAAAACTGTGTAAATACCAGCGTTTTTGCTAGGTACTCCCCACCAAACACTGTAAATAATATGGTTTTTGCTCCCACCGTCAAAACACATCATAAATACTGCGTTTTGGGCGCCAAAAATATCGGTATGCACGGTGTTTTTTTACTCCGAACATCTGGAAAAACGTGAATACACCACCTATTTGACGATGTTTGTCCTCTAAACTCATGAGCAAAAAAATGTGTAGTCAGATGGTTGCAAGATGCACAGAAGCAGCACCACCAATCACATTACCACCATAAGAACAACAAGAGCAGCAACAACAGCAACAACAGCAACAACAGCAACAACCAACAACAACAAACAACAAACAACAAACAACAAACAACAACCACCCACCACCCACCACCACCACCACCAACAACAACAACAACAGCAGCAGCAGCAACAGCAGCAGCAACAGCAACAGCAACAGCAACAACAACAACAACAACAGAGCAAGCGGGCGACATTCTAGGCAACACCAACAACCCTTGGGGCATCGGCGGTGTGCGAAGCCCTACAATTCTCTTCTGCATGCGAAACCCTTCCTTGAGTCAAAAGCTGAAAAGCAGTTCAAGTCTTGCCGAGGGGCCTTCGCGGTCGTGAATACCCTGTTTTGCAAACAGGTTGAAAGCACAGAAGGAGCGACCATGGAAACTGCTGATGCCAAGCTGCTAATCTCTACAGATCTTGCACAGTGCTCCACCATCACACGCACAAGAGACGAAGGAGACAAAACTTGACTAGTCAAAGCAGCTCTGCTGAGCGCAGCGGTGAAGCAGAAGTCACACTTGCAGCTTTATTCATCTCAACTCTATAGCCGGCTGGCAAGTGTCATGAGCTTCATGCTTGTGCTTCGGATCTTTGCCCAAATAAATGGTTGGGAGGTGCAAGCGAAGCAACAATTACACACCTTGATCTTGAAACAAAATGGATTGGTTCCAGTTGTTTTCTGTTTAGACCTTGTTCAACCAGGACAGCACCACATCCAACAGACCTAGCGGAGCTGGAAGTCAGAGTCGCGCGAACAGATGGGCGGCATCTGCTTCCAACCCAAAAAAAAACGCAACGATGCTGCGCTTCCTTCATCTGCACAATCTTGGCGAAGCAACTTGGGTCTCAAAGAAGCTCAAGCAACTCTTGAAAAACAATGTTAGTATCACTGAAACCGTCAAAGCATGTCAAGTCAACATGCTGCAGATTTCAGCTGCGTGCCACAGTAAGGCAGAACCTGCATGGCACTCAATGACATCTCAGTTCAGTATATCTCAATGACATATGTTTCTGGATTCTGGGTCCAGAAGATTGGCCGATAGCGTTCGGAATTTGCAAACGCGTATTGCTTTAGGCTAGAGGTCGTGTGAGTTTGCTTCAAATCCTGCTGTTTTTTCTCGTGCTTTGGAATCAGCTCAGGTCCTTCCAAGTACAAAATATGCAACACATGGCCTTCCTGGTGTTTTGCAGATTCGGACAATCTTTTGAAGGGCCAAGGATTCGGATCTGCGTGCTTAAAACATAGCGATATGGTGGAACAGACGTCGGGTCAACATGTCGTCGGTGGGGGGAAATGCCTGTGTGCAGCCTGTCCTTGAGATAAAGACTTTATGTGGCTGGAAAATCTCAGTGGCCTCTCAAGCTGTGTACTGGTAACATCGTCGGCTCGACCTATGATTATTGCGGCCCTTGTGGAAGTTCGACCTGACCTCAAAATTAGGTGTTTTTACCGTTGTTTCGAATGTGTTGGAAGGTCTGGCTGTTTGGTCTATATTGTCGCAGTGGCACGCATGGGCTTTCAGAATCTCCGATATGAGCCTCAAACAGTATCCATGAGCTGAGTTGCACACTGTCCTGTAACAATTGAAAGAGTCTGTGGGGAAGGCATAGGTGGCGAAATATCTCGAAAATTCTCAACATTAAAATTTAAAACTTTTAAAACATGTATATATACTGCTACTATCTCATACTCCACTGTTGGAGAACCGTATCGGCTCTGAGAATGGAAGTCAAAAGATGTGCGTCCTGGGGGAGGTTAACGTGACGAAATTCTCACATCCACCAAGCACAAGTGTGACATATGTTTGACACATGTTTTTAGCCAACGCTCTGATTCGGAATTCTTGAAATGCTCACCCCAAAAGAGTTTTTTGTATGGAAGCGTGTCAATCCAGTGGTCCGCATTTCAAGTCATGACATCGTCTCATGTGCAATAAAGTTGGTATCTACACAGCTTCGCTCCAAGAAGGCAGACATTCAAAAAATGAAAAATGCGCCGCGCACACTTCACACATCAAGTCTTCCCGGCAGGCCGGCTTTCACTCGAGCCACCCTGATGCTCCTCTGACAAACTTGCTGTGGAGGCACTGCCAGCATTCCTTGCAAATTAAAAAAAACTGCTAAGAGCTATTTCTATCCATTTTTGCTGAATAATAGAACAGGTATGGATATGAACAAGAGTTGCAGAGGTTTGCAAGCCTATAACATGCTTTGCCTGGGCTTACTCTTTTCCCGGAAACACAACTGATGCTGCATCACTGAAATTACACTAGTGCCAAATGATTTGGTTAATTTAGCACTGTCCTTGTCACACAATGAGTCACAAAAGCGTCCATGTGTGTGTGTGCGTGTGAGTGACGCATGACGCACACTGGGCCAGTGAAGGCTCTGCGTGTGTGAGTGACCGCACACTGGCCAGTGGCATCCCGATTTTCATGGATTGGGTTGCCAGGGCAGTCGAATCCACACCCCAACTCCCTGGGGTGCTCCCCACTGAGGGGCAGAAGTCAGAAGCATGAGACGAATTACGCTTTCGAATGAAGAAAGCGAGCTTCATTGGATACTTGCATAGTCCAACCGTTGGCTCTGTGGCACCAGTTTCCGAACATTTGGGGCTCCACAAAAAAAACAAAGCCCCCTCACAAACACAATCATACTCAAAAACGAAATGTCAAGATTCTTGGCGGGAAGCACGGCCACAGCCAACTCCAGTTCATATGGGCGTGAAATAACACAGCCCAACCCTTATCAAAGCATATCAAGTTGCAGAGCTTTTTGATTTGTGGCTTGCATGATAATTCTTTTTGATCCCAAAAAATTTGCTCCATTGGCAGCTTCTACACAGATTGGATATGCAATGCCACATCAACCTTTGAATGAGATCAATCGACATAAATATATAATATTATCGAAGGAAGTTTTAGAAGTCAAACTTCCGACAATATGGACAGATGAAAAGCAGAGACGGGAAGAGTCAGAGAGAAGAGAAGAGTAGAAGAGAGAAGATCAGAGAAGAGAAAGAGTCAGAAGAAAGAAGATCCAGTCGCAAAACACTGTGTTTTTCCAATGATTTGTGGCTCCGGAGGGTCCAAAAGTAGGCTCGCTAAAGCGGCGGGTGCGGAGCCAGCTGGCCAGATGAGTGATAAAAAATTGCACGCCGCTGTGGCGCGAAGCACATTTCCAAGTCAAAATGTACAAAACACCGCAGCTTCGGAGCACTTTTAGGAGTTGGGCTGTCGAAAAAGTGCACGCCGTTGTGGCGCGAAGCACATTTCGAAGTCAAAATGTACAAAGCACACCAGCTTCGGACCACTTTTAGAAGTTGCGATGTCGAAAAAGCGCACGCCGTTGTGGCGCGAAGCACATTTCGAAGTCAAAATGTACAACACACCTCAGCGCCGGACCACTTTTGGAAGTTGAAATGTCGAAAAAGCGCACGCCGTTGTAGGGCGAAGCATATTTCGAAGTCAAAATGTACAAAACACCACATGTTCGCGCCACTTTTGGAGGTTCAGATGTGCTTTCGCGTGGCAGGCGCAAGGAATTGTGGACCTTGCCAAAAGTGAGCAAAACGTGAAGGTTTTGTAGCATGTCCGAAAACGTGGCAGGGGTGGGACATTTGTCGAAGAGGATCTGCAAAGATGCATTTTCCGTGGCAGGCGCAGTACAAGAGACATGCTCATCAGAGCTGTTAGGAGGTCCGGGCGCTGATTTCCTGAGAGGGGTTGCATTTTGGAGCCTCTGATCTTCAGGTTTGCTGAGATGATTTTGCGTGACAGGTGCAGCACTTCGTATGACCTGGCATCACTTTTTCGTGGCAGGCGCAGTAGTTTGGACAGATGGACTGGAAAAATCGCAAAACGCAGTGGTACGAGGCCGTCAGCTCTGCACTCAACTTTCCATTTTTGAAGGACGTCTCGCAGAATTGCTTCGTTTTTGATTTTGTCAACTTAGAAAAAATAGGAAGTCTCGCAGAATTGCTTCGTTTTTGATGTTGTCAACTTAAAAAATGAGGAAGTCTCGCAGAAGTGCTTCGCTTTTGACGTTGTCAAGTTCAAAAATTGAGGAAGTCTCGCTGAATTCCTGCGCTTTTGATGTTGTCAGTTCAAAAACTGAGGAAGTCTCGCAGAATAGCTTCGTTTTCAAGCTTGCAGATAGACAGACAGATAGACAGACAGACAGACAGACAGAGAGAGAGAGATAGATAGATAGATCGATTGATCGATGGATGGATGGATGGATAGATAGATGGATAGATAGATGGATGGATAGATAGATAGATAGGTAGCTAGATAGATAGATAGGTAGATAGATAGAGAGACAGACAGACAGACAGACAGACGGACAGACAGACAGACAGACAGAGAGAGAGAGAGAGAGATAGATGGATGCATAGGTGGATAGGTGGATAGGTGGGTAGATAGGTAGTCAGAGAAAGAGACAGAAAGAGAAAGAGAGAGAGAAAGAGAAGAGACCTCAACCACCTGTCGGTCCATCAGTGGCTTCGCTCTGCCATCCGTGATTCACAACAACCAACCTCTCCTATAGGTTTCCTATTTTTGAAACTTCCGCCACCGCCTTGTGCAGTATTACTGGTATGTATATATATATAATTCGAGAAGGCATGAAAGCTCTGCAAGCTGACTAAACTCGAGCATAAGTCTGCTGAGTTCGCTGTTCTAACTGAGGCTGAAGCAATAGCATCAAGTCATGAAGCCCCGCTTGAAGAACTCTGCGTAATTTGCCAAGACCCCCCAGGAGGCCAAGCAGTCCTGTTGAGAGCTGGCCTTTGCCTTTGGAAATTTTGGAACAGATTGGGGGACACCTCAGCTCTGCCACCTACGCAACACAGGCATTGCTTCGGCTTCAAATCCAGACTCAGAGACAGAGTATCTCTTAGAACTCCCTTGCTTCCGGCCCCATGGGCTCCTTAGAACAACGAAAAAAATCCAAAGCCTGCGCAAAGCAGTCTGCACATGTCCACACAGGTCTCCGTGCGTCAGTAAATGAAGCAATGTGGAGTGTCAAGTGAGTCAACTGAGTCAAGTGTTCAGATCTGCTGCTGCGCTCAGGGAATCTAAGAAGTGGACTGCCTTCTGCCGGCCAAGTGCTCGAAGTACGGACGCAGCATACTTTGTCGTCACAGGACCTTTGGCCGTCAGGTTCCGGTATCAGCCCCCTCTAAGTTCTCAGCTAAAGGCGCTAAATGCGCTGGCAAGCTGCGGCAAAGTTAACATGAGTTTACCATATGCAAACAATCTGTGACTTTATATCTCGTCTATTGCGCTCTCTCAGTCAACAGCTCGCTCGGGATAGCTCGTGTCTGCTCATGAGCCTTCCCTGACAGCGAAAAAATATCAATAAAATGCGGAGTCTTGTGCCGATATCTTACTGGCACAGATCAATTCATGCGTAAGTTCATGTCTTGTAGGTGGGACTGTAAAAACTCCGGAGCAAGTGCTCTGCGCCTCTGGATCGGCTGATGCCTTGCGTACTATGTGATGCAAAGTGGGAAGTTGAGTTCGTGCGAGACAACGTGAAGCAATCGAGCTCGGCATCGTTCAACTTCTAGGTTAAAATTGCTGCATCTGCAGAGGTGTACCTTGGTGACTATTGAAAACGGAATTGATAATGGTTGCAAGAATGGATGAACCTGTGACCAGGAAAACAAGAGCCTTCTAGAGAACCTGACCACTCATGCTCCGGACAAGGCCGACCGAGATTTGAATATAGATCAAACATAGACGGATACAGTAGAGTATAGAGATCAGCGCTTTGTCGACTTAGAGAACAGGCAAGAGGAAAATCAACGCCAGTATAGCGTAAACCAAACGCACCTGCGAAGGACTGCATCACAAGACGCCATCGTGACTCAAAAGACCGCCCGGCGCATCTCCACACAAATCCACAAAGCAATGAAGCCACGAAGTTTATATAATCGAACTCGCTCGATCTTTGAAATTGTCTTGAAACACCAACTACCCAGTAGGCATATGAATCCTCGTTGTTGCAACTGTCTATCACACTGTGGCTGCGACCGGAGTGTTTCGAAATACCTGTCTCATCTCATCCAAGAAACATCAATCCAAATCTTGAAATACTGAAACCAGAAAAATGTTGGATGTTGTCGTATGCTGTCATGCTTTTATCACGTTGCCTGGTTGGCAAGTTCTTTGCACTCTTGTCGGACCTAAGTTGAAAGTAGGAAAGGTAAAATCTGCACAGGACTTTTACAAAGATTTTACGAAGATTTTACAAAGAGCATAACTAGCATCACGAGGAGAGCACCAGCTTTGGTGGTCGCTCTTTCTTTGGCCTGGCCTTGGCAATGACCAAGCGAAGGCAGCAGCAGCTGGATGACGCATGATGACGCATGATGCAAGATGTCGGTCCCACTTGCCTTGGTTTGTCTGAGGTCCGGGCATGGTTGAGGTGGCAGTACATGCAAGACCTTCCCCATCAAAAACAGAAGCGACGAACATCCACAACTGCTGGGCTCTAGACCCTAGAATTCTACAGTCACTGAATAGCCTTGGCAAACCATGGCAAACCAATATCTCATGTCAACAATGCCAGCTGTTGGCATAGCCTGCCAAACTTGCAACCATTTCTGCTGAACACGTAGAAGCAAGGCTTGCCTCACAAACAAATGTGTGGTTGCCACCCAACAGGCGCAGCTTAGAAATCCAATGTCATTACTTGCAATCACTGCAGTTTGACTGTCAGCTGGTTCAGACTTGGGGTTGTGCACTGTCCTTGACTGTGGCCCGAAGACCCAAGTGTGGGTACGTCATCTGGCAAGTCCTTCGCAGTGGGAAACATGACGACTCAAGTTTCAGGAGCAGCTACAAAGGCCGGCAAGACGGGGGAGTGCACAAAGTGCACTATCAAAGTCAGGCCTCAACCTTTTGCAAATGTGAGCTTGAGGAAGCACCTGCTCTCTTGGCTGTTGATCAAATTATCACAATTCTGGCAAATCCACTGTGAAACGCCTATTTTCACAGCAGAGCTACTATGGTTCCTCAAAGAGACCGTCATCGGAACTGTTCAGTGGATAAGGTACTATTCCGTGAGGCAAGCTACATGCTATGATGCTCGTGGTCACATGAAAAAATGATAGGACAGAGCAAACAGGTTTGGGATCTTTGAAGTTAAAAAGCTGATGTTACAACAGGCACGCAAGGGGGTCCAGTTCCAACCTTGCTGCCCAATCCCTCTGTCGACCAAACTGTTTCAGTGAAGTTAAGGACACATTTGGAGTTGTCAGCGACCGCAATGGTCTCCAAGAGTCTCGGAAATTTCAGGTTCAAAACCCCATGGATGCCCTGTGTATGACCCGGCACCAGGGCCACACGAGGGGTTCACTACAGTAATCCCCCCACAACCAGACATGGAGGTTCATCATGTTCGTCGTCTTTCCCGGCCGGGCACACCAGGGTGTCATTCACTTGAACATTTTGAACCAAGTAGCATCAAGGCAATCTGTTCCTGCATGAGGGCATGTTTGGTTTCTCACACACATAAACCCGGACACCAAAAAACCTTTCCAACATACTGTGTTCCGATTGGAATGTTCATCGTTAGCATATACCCGAGACCAAACGAATTGAGACAGTCTTAAAACCAGAAACTATAGTGATGCAGCGTATGTGGAGAAAAGTTGGCACAACCAAAAGAAATCAGATAATTCCGCCCAACAAAATAAAGCCGATACTAAGATAGAATGATATAAACATATCATACATGTATCTGTATATAGATACCATCATGCGTTTTGGCACAAGAGGAGTGAAAGTCCAATATGAAGCAGCCTCATGCAATGTAGTACCACACATTGCCAAACGGTGTTTTCGTGGCATTTCACAAGGAAACAAGAAAATGCAGTGTAGCAATCCAAACCTTGCACAATGCAGTGACAATGCAATTTACAAAACACATCAAAGGAAAAAAAAAAAAACAAGTGGCATCGGCAACGGCAGCATTTGAAAGAAACTTACAATGTGTTCTGCACTGTGTGTTTCAGGCAATGCAAAATAGTGAAATTTCCTCCCCTCCGTTTTGGAACCCTGCTTCAACTCGTAGTTAATTGGAACACTGATGTAGATTCTATAAAACAGATACGAGGAAGAGATCTACATATGCAGACATGCACATATACATTACAGTACATTGCATTGCATTACAACACGATAAGCTACAATACCAAAAAAAACACGACACAATACAACACACGACAATACAACACAACACAGCACATTACAATACAACACAGCACATTAATATACAATACAATACCATACAATACAATACAATACAACACAATACAACACAATACAACACAATACAACACAATACAACACAATACAACACAAAACAACACAATACAACACAATACAACACAACACGGTACAATACCATACCATGCAAGGCAATACAAGGCAATACACTACAACACAATACAACACGATACACCAATACAACACAATACAACACAATACAACACAATACAACGCAATACAACACAATACAACACAACACGGTACAATACCATACCATGCAAGGCCATACAAGGCAATACCATACAACACAATACCACCGATACACCACAATACAAGACAACACAATACAATACAACACAATACAAAAAAGTACAATACAATACAACACAATACAATACAACACAATACAATACAATACATTACAACAGAATACAGTACAATACAATATAGTACAACTACAATACAAACACAGCACAAGACAAAACAAAACAACACAATACAAGGACCATACAATACAACTAAATGAAATATAAAATACAACAAAATACAACCGGTACAATCACACAATCAACACAATCATGCTTACAATACAATCATACAAAAACAATACATTCATATGAAACCAGGGCCATCATACAATCAACACATTCGTACAATACAATCATGCAGAACAATCATGTGTAACGAACATACAGTACAATCAGAGATGCATAGATACATACATACATACATTACGTTACGTTACGTTACACTGCATTACATTACACGACATACATGCACGCATGCATGCATACACTTACATACATACACTTACAGACAGACAGACAGACAGACATACATGACATATCAAAACAGTACGTTAAATTACGTTACATTACATTGCATTATTACATTATATTACATTACAATACATGCATACGTACATACATACATACATCGCATTCATTGCATACATTGCATACGTTACATTCAATACATACATTACTTATGTTACATACATTACATACATCAGAGACAATACATACCTTACATGCATCACATACATCACATACATTACATGCATTGCTTACAATACTTACATTAGTTACAAACATACCTGCATACAGACATACACACATACACACATGCACACATCCACACATACATACATACATACATAAATACATACATACATTCATACATTCAAACATACAAACATACAAACGTACAAACACACAAACGTGCGCACGTGCGGTCGTACGGATACATACACACATCCAAACACAGATACCTGTTTTACATTACAACAAATTACGTTACATTACATTAAATTTCATTACACTACAATACATTACACGACAATACATTACATGACAGCAACATACAGTACGTTACATTACATTGCCTTACATCACTTGCGTACTAGCTATACATACATACACACATTGCATACATTCATTGCATTACATGCGGTTCATACATTTCATACATAACATACACCACAAACATTTCATGCATTACATACAATACTTTACAATACCATACAATACAGTACGGTACCGTACGATACAATACAATCGTTCATACACACATACATAAATACGTACATACATACATGCATACATACATACACACACATACAGACATACATACTTACATACATACATACATACATTGACATACATACATACATAAATACATACATACATACATTAATACATACATACAAACATACATACATCGCATTCATTTCATAAATTGCATTCATTACATATGACACATACATTGCATACATCAGAGACAATACATACCTTACATGCATCACATTCATTACATACATTACATGCACTGCTTACAATACTTACAAACATACGTGCATACAGACATACACACATACACAAATGCACACATCCACACACACATACATACATACATACATTCATACATGCAAACATACAAACATACAAACACACAAACGTCCGTACGGGACGTACGGAGTACATACACACATCCAAACACAAATACCTACACTTGCGTACTTGCTATACATACATACCTACATTGCATACATTCATTGCATTACATGCGGTTCATACATTTCATACATAACATACACCACAAACATTACATGCGTTACATACAATACTTTACAATA